>WAAD01043379.1:1910-75011 GCA_013389945.1 Fregata magnificens | reverse complement strand
ATGTCAGACTGATATTCACCCCCTCTAGATAGGCTATTCTCATAGGTCTTGTCCTCTGTGAGACAGAATAGATGTAAACAATACACTGTGCTCTCTGTCTTAATGGAGTTTAACAGCTTTAGAAAGAAAATTACCTAGGTTTTACTGAAGCTGTTCAGAATTATTGTTCAGATTTGAGAAATGCTATAGGCTTGTTGACTTCCTTGGCATGTGCTTAACTAATCTCCAAAATCAGAAGTTAATATTAAGTTTTATTCATCATCAAAATACTCATTCTCTTTTGTTCTTTGAAAACCAAGAAATTTGAATTGTCTTCTGTAGTAACTTGAAATTAGTAGTTCATAAGCCTGCTAAGCTTGCAAAACTGTTTTTCTCAGTTATTTAGAATTCAAATGCAATGTTGGAACTGATGGTACACAGTACAGCCTAGCACAATGTCTCGCATTGGTCTTCATATGAGACTTTAATATCTATTTTTAAAAAAACAACCTCCTTTTAAACCCAAAGTTGATCATACTTGCTACATAAGTGGATAGTGTCATGGAGGCGGAGGAGGTTTTTAAGAACTTAACAGTCCCATAACTCCTGGCAAGTACATCCATATGAACTTCTGTATGACATGACATTTATCAAAATTCAGACTTGAATTACTTTAAAAATAGTGAGACTTACAGAAGCTTGCTGTTATGCTGAAGTTTGTAAAGTATGCTGAGTCCTTCTGTCTCTTCCTGATGGTTAAGATCTGTATTACTGACCTTGACTATGTAATGTCACTAGTCATATGTCCTCCAATAAATTTGAGTAAGAGCTTCATTTAAAGGAGCTGGTATATGGTTCATGGTTGAAGACTACAAGCCTAGTTATCCTAGCAGGGTGGCGGTTTTCTTGTTTCCACTCCCCCACCACCTCACTCCCACCCGACATGTATTGATCCAGTTTCTGTCAGGAAAGGTAACAGCGCAAACATTTGTACCTAGTCTGAGGTTGTTGTTACCTTTGAAGTGTAGCAGTTAACCTTGTCGTGACGCACAGGAAGACAGGTCAGCAGCTTGTCTGGACTCAGTTTACCCCTTTGTAAAATGAGAAGAGAATGGAAAGGAATGGGAGAATGTTCAGTTATGGAAACCCTAAAAGCAAACTGAATGTACCCCTTTTCCCTGGCTACCTTTACTCTGCAGTTATTTTGAACTCTTGGGATTAAACCCAATTTCCCATGTAAATAAAAAAAATGCTACCTGGAATTGCTGTGGGGTTACAGGTGTATGAAATGCAGATTAGGGTGTTAGAAACTTTCAGGTGCAGCTAGCAGGCTGATCTAAGGTCGGCATTTCAAAGACTGAATATCTGACTGATAATGCAGTTCTGAACACTTAATTCCGTGTTCTTCATTGCTAACTTGTATATGCTCTTCAGCTTTATGTTGAAATAGTGTTGCAGTGCAGTGGGTAGTCTGGGGTCTGGTGGATTGTACCAAATGATACAGTTACTCTTCTGATCTCTTCAGGCTGTGGAAACTGAAACAACCATTTCAGAGTGCAGTTGCTGTAAGGCAGCTGTCTTCATTTGTGCAGAATTCAGCAGTGGGAGGAAATGATATATATTGTTCCCAAGCCCCTCATTGCATATTTGAATCTGAGGTGGTAGTAAATATCTCAAAGCATAGTCAACACTCTTGGCTGGTTCATCTACCAGTATGTTAACTTCAAAACTTGTTTGGTGATCATTTTTATTAGCAGCCTCCTGATAGGAAGAGACAAGAAAGGTTACAACAAAAATAGATCTTTTGTGCTAAGCATATTGCGAATTGCATATAGCAACCAGATCTTGCCCAGTTTTCTATGGGAAATATCGCATCTGACTTACAGTGAGGACTAGGGGGAGCAAAGATACAAATTTTACTCTTAGTGCTATTCCACTTCTTTCTGTTTGGAAGGTGTTAGTGGGGTTGACAAAGTAATGCATAAGACCTGCAGGGAGTGATCAAGTTTTTGTATAGGCACTTCTTCCAGCTTAGCTACTCAGAAGAATTTTTGTATTAATGGTGAACTGACAACATGACTTAGTTTTTCCTTTCCATTACCACTGCTACTCCCAAACACCTAACACGATGTTGGAAGAATCCAATGTTCAAGGGATTGGAAAAAAAAAATGGCTGCATTGTCAGTGCATCCTCCATGCAGATTGTGAGGAGTAGACTCCGAGCTGGCCAGTCTCTTCTGCGCTGTGGAGTAGGACCAGTTTAGGGACCTAACTGTTTCCAGTAGTATAGCAGGGTACTTTATGTTATGTCTTAAATCAGCTCAATGCTCCTTATCTGCTGCAGATGCAGATCTACTGTCCATTTTAAAAGAGCCAGGAAAGGGTTGCTGCCAAAAGTTGTGGGAGTGCAGAGTCAGGACAAACAGCACTGGCATTTGTACAGCAAAGTAACGAGTTTGCTCAGGAGCTGCTGGAGTATCCTGCAGCTGGCTCAGAGACAGTGAAATATAAGCTTGCCTCAGAGTTGCCTAACCTATTCAGTGAGACTCTTAAACTGCAGGCCTGTCTTCTGTTTAATTATGATTTTCTAAAAGCTACCCCTGAAGGAAACTCTTAAACTGGGAAATCTGTCTTTATACAAATACAGCCTCAAATGGACTTTGTTCTCCTGACACAGTGCTGCAAACCTGTCCTTTAAAGAGATTAGTGGCTTGCCTTTACTTCATTGTCTAGGAATGTTTTGATCAGCATAGCTCTAACACCTAACGGCACATTGAAAGCTGATTGCTGGGAGAGATGGTTTTGCTTGCTGCACTAGTTACCACTACAAATGTTTCTGCTTGGCTAGCTCCCAGAATAGGCTGTCACCAGCTCTGTGTCTGTGCTGAAAACAGTGTTGGACTGTGGGGGGAAGGGGAGCAAACAAAATAAGTGTGACAGCTTTGAGTGACCCGTTGTGAAGCTGTAACCTTGAATTTCTCTTTCTGGGTTAGCGAAGACAGGGCTATACGGTACAAATACTTCTGTACTGCTTGGTGATACCAAGTGGAGGTGCATACTGAAGATTTTGATAGGGCATTTGATTGTATTTCAGCCTCCTGCCCGCAGTTACCTTGGCTTTCTGCAAAAACAAAAAGTGAGTTTGGTGACTTAATGTGTGCAACTAAAGGAGAGCATTTGTTTAACTTCAAGGAAGAGTATTTTGTGTAGCAAGACACCTTTCTTCTTGTGGTACAGGAAAGAAGTAAAGGAAGAGGTTCAATTATAACTCTTTAGGTAGTCTTTGTACCACTGAAAAAATAGCAGCTTTTCTTAAATTGTTATTTCAGCTTAGCTCGTGAAAATCTGTGTTGTAGCCCTGTATCAAACAGCTTTGCTAGTATCTTAAGAGTACCTGTCTTTGAGAGAAATGAGGAAGTCTGACACAGCCCTTGTCTTTGCAGCATGTCCAAGCTGCGGAATTGAATGTCTGGACTTCATCTTATGCAAGGATAGAGAAGTAAAAAATGGCTCTCATGGTCAGTCTTCAATTCTTTTTCTCTTGCAGCTTTAAGAGGAGAATATATCTTACGCATAGTCTGCCAGAAAAAAGTCTGGGTAATACATCTCATTCTTTTGCGTCTCTGTCCATGGGGTTTTGCTAATTAGCATTTGAATGTACTCACTGTAGTAATGAAATGGCAAGATGTGCGAAGTCTTAGTTTGCAATTCTAGTGTTCTAATATGAAATCCTGTCTTACTAGCTCTGATTAGTATTTAATAAGTTCTAACCTTGCTCTTTTTTAGGGTCTCTGAAAGGTAGCAGGAAAGAGTTCTGGTAGCACAACAAGGAACATGGCAACCCAAGGTATATAATGCATCACAATTTCTGTTACTAGAATCTAGCAGCTCTAATAAAGAGCAGCTAAACTGGCTCCTTACTCCGCTTTTTTAACTTTTTAAACTCACTTGGATTGAATAATGTCTGCTGTACTACAATAATTAATATCTTACCACTGGAACTCAAACCTGCAAACAAGTTTGTCATTGTAAGCATTTTGAGTCCCTTAAGTACAGTCAAGTACCTAATCATAGTATGTGGAAAAGGGAACCTTTAAGCAGTAGACTAAGACAGTCACAATAGCACTGATTGCTCTGCCCGTTACTTGGGTTTATAGGTGTCTGCATTGGTTTGATGTAAAGCCTCAGTCTAAAACTGCTGCCTCGCAGCGCTGCCTCTGCTGGGTTGAGGTAGTTGTTTATAGCAGTTTTATTTTCATTTAGAATCTGTCTCATCTCTTGGATTAATACATGCTGGAGTAACTGAACTAAACTTAATTGTTCAACAATGATTTCTTACAGCTGACTTGATGGAGTTGGATATGGCAATGGAACCAGACAGAAAAGCAGCAGTCAGTCATTGGCAGCAACAATCATATCTGGACTCTGGTATCCATTCTGGTGCCACAACAACTGCTCCCTCCTTGAGTGGCAAGGGAAATCCTGAAGAGGAAGACGTGGACACGACACAAGTCCTGTATGAGTGGGAGCAGGGATTCTCTCAGTCCTTTACCCAGGAGCAAGTTGCTGGTAAGGCCTTTTCCATTACACTGATTTACTTAGGCATGCAGCTTAACAATACAGAAACCTAAATACTGAATTATTAGTAATGTAGAAGATGACCCTTTTATTCCTAGTTTGAGGTAACGACCTACCTTGTTTTTCAGATATTGATGGCCAGTATGCAATGACTAGAGCTCAGAGAGTGCGTGCAGCTATGTTCCCTGAAACACTGGATGAAGGAATGCAAATCCCATCCACGCAATTTGATGCTGCTCATCCAACTAATGTGCAACGCCTGGCTGAGCCATCCCAGATGTTAAAACATGCTGTTGTTAATTTGATAAACTACCAAGATGATGCTGAACTTGCAACTCGTGCAATCCCAGAACTGACCAAACTGTTGAATGATGAGGACCAGGTAAGCGTTTTCTTTGCCTCAGTGTAGCTTGCTTGTGGGGCTTCTTCAATGACCTTAAAACTAAATGCTTTCTTCAAATATTTCTGTAGGTGGTGGTGAACAAGGCTGCAGTTATGGTTCATCAGTTATCCAAAAAGGAAGCATCTCGCCATGCTATTATGAGATCTCCTCAAATGGTATCTGCTATTGTACGTACCATGCAAAATACAAACGACGTGGAAACAGCCCGTTGTACTGCAGGTACACTACACAATCTCTCACATCACCGTGAAGGCTTGTTGGCAATCTTCAAATCAGGAGGCATCCCTGCTTTGGTTAAAATGCTTGGGTATGTGGACTACTAAGACAGTACTTGTGGTTTTTAGTGGGTACTGGTAAGTGCAGGTACTCATGAGACTTTTTCCTTCTGTAGGTCCCCAGTGGACTCTGTGCTGTTCTATGCCATTACAACTCTTCACAACCTCCTGTTACATCAGGAAGGAGCCAAAATGGCTGTCCGTCTAGCTGGTGGGCTGCAGAAAATGGTTGCCTTGCTCAACAAGACAAATGTCAAATTTTTGGCCATCACAACAGACTGCCTTCAGATTTTAGCGTATGGCAATCAAGAAAGTAAGGTAAGTGCCTCTGCTATTGAAGCACTTAAAATGAGCAAGCTTACTATGAATGGCCTAACAGTTCCTGGGTACTGACCTCCTTATTCTGAATCTTCAGCCATGTTGGGCTTTTGCCAGTCAGGCCTGACCTTACAAGAGGTGAGGGACGCAGGAATTATTTTGCAGAAATACAGTAATGCTTACAGTGAGACCGCAAAACTTACAGACCTGACCAGCAGATGTGAACATTTTTTTAGAGATCTGTAACCTGTGATGGGTATAAGCCAGCAACCGTTACTACCTACTGACATGCACAGGAAGTAACAGATAAATGTTATTTTTGCTGTCTTTCAGCTGATTATTCTGGCAAGTGGTGGACCCCAGGCTCTAGTAAACATAATGAGGACCTATACTTATGAGAAACTATTGTGGACCACAAGTAGGGTGCTGAAGGTGTTGTCAGTCTGCTCCAGCAACAAACCTGCTATTGTTGAAGCTGGTAAGTACCTTGTACCCATGATAACTTAAAGCTATACAGTACTGTAGGATTAGTACATTCCATGCCAGAACAGAAGCTGTCAGTGTCAAAAACTGAACTTGGATTGGTCCTTCAGTCCATAACTAGTTTTGGAGGCCTTTAGTATACACAAGTATAAAAGGCAGCCTGTTTTAAGTAAGTCTACTATGTTGTTAGCTGCATGGCTTAGTGGCTGAGCATTGTCAGAATGGTCCCCTTAGAATATGCATACATTTAAAAGGTCTGGTGTCACAAAAAGAGTCTTGGGGTTTTCTTCTACATGATGAAGGGTTAGGGCCTAGCCATATTATGATACTAATGCCAAGAAAGATTCAGAAGGTTGTGAGACATGCACTCAGACTTTAAGAAGAAGGACCTGACTGCTCACAAGATGAGCATCTGAGTAACGGTGTCAAATCCATACCATCTTCTAGGCGGGATGCAAGCTTTGGGACTTCACCTCACAGATCCAAGCCAGCGTCTTGTCCAGAACTGTCTCTGGACTCTGAGAAATCTGTCAGATGCTGCAACAAAGCAGGTAAATGGCTCTTCTAAGGGATCAGGATCAAAAGCCAACATAGTAGAGAAGAAGAGAGACTAAATTTTTCTTCCTTTTTTTTTGCAGGAGGGAATGGAAGGCCTTCTAGGAACTCTTGTTCAGCTTTTAGGATCAGACGATATTAATGTTGTGACTTGTGCTGCTGGCATCCTTTCTAACCTTACCTGTAACAATTACAAGAACAAGATGATGGTGTGCCAGGTTGGTGGCATTGAGGCTCTTGTCCGCACAGTTCTTCGGGCTGGAGACAGGGAAGACATCACAGAACCTGCTATTTGTGCGCTCCGTCACCTCACCAGCAGACATCAAGAAGCTGAGATGGCTCAAAATGCAGTACGTCTCCATTATGGACTCCCAGTGGTGGTTAAACTGTTGCACCCGCCATCACACTGGCCTTTGATCAAGGTAAATAATAGTTAACAGCTTTTAGCGCTGAAAACTGGTGCTTTTTTTAAGGTAACCTTAACTGTTAAAAATACTTTGTTTCTAAGGTGTTGGGGACTGTAATTTGTCTGATGGGAAAGTTGCTTCAATTGAGCAACTTAGAGTTGTCTATTAGATTTAAGCGTTTGGGATCAACCGATTTTAAAAAAGAAATCGCTAACAGCAAGCACACCTGTCATGCTGTTTTATTCCCCACCCCCTTTCTTAACTGCAGGCTACTGTTGGTTTGATCCGCAATCTTGCTCTCTGTCCTGCAAACCATGCCCCACTGCGCGAACAAGGTGCTATTCCAAGGCTAGTTCAGTTGCTGGTTAGAGCACACCAAGATACCCAGCGACGTACTTCTATGGGTGGAACACAACAGCAGTTTGTGGTAAGTGGCCACTAACTGAAGTTACATGTAAAGCTCCTCATTTGTTGGTGTGCCTCAGCTGTGTATTGCTTGGTCTACATAGCTGTTGTCTTATCATTTGCTCTAATTCATGTTATTCTCTCTAATTCATACTGATAATTCTGTCTTGGCAGACCTGAAGTTCTTCTTAAATAAACAAGAACATCAAAACCTTGGTTCTTGTTTTATTAAAACCTCTTGAGCATTTAATTCTGAATGCTGTAAATCACAGAAATACTGATTTTGCCTACTCTGGCAAGGGGAGTAGTGCTCTGCCAGGAAACTCATCCTTGTTGGAACTATGGGTTTAGGAATGCTATCACAGCTTATTGCGTATTTTCAAGGGTGCTTAGAGCTGTAAAAGTACTGAGAAGTTGTACAGCCTCCATACTTGGTACCTATTTAGGTACCAGGGCAGTGTGGCAAGATCAGTCTCAATTCCCCATCCCCTCCACCCCTGTTAAACACATTAACTAAGGAGAAGGTGCCTTAGCGTCGGCAAATGGAAGCACTACCTACTAGTACAGGAGTGTAGTTAATACTTGCAGAGGCAGGAGGGGGCCTTTTTGTTACTGATAGCCACTGTTTCAAACTTAGTAAACTGCCAAGCTAATTCAGTTTGGGGGGGGAAAAAAGCCAGTGTTTTCAGACATGAAGTTTATAATGAACTGAAATAAAAATGAGAACACCGGGAGAAGTTCCACTGAGATGCTTCAGTTAATCAATTGACTTGGATAAACCAGGCTGACTCCTAGCAGGGATGTTAAGTTTTGAAGGCCAGCAGTAGATAGTGAACATGAGCCCTGTTGGGGCAAGGGGGGGTGTGTGTGTGCAGGGAACAAGTTTGGCTGATTGGTTGACAGGGTAATCAGCTTTTTGACAGTTATTTTAGAAGATAGCATGCAATATCTCAACTTCAAAAAAAAAAAAAAAAAAAAATGCCTTTTCTTTCCCTAACTAGGAGGGTGTGCGTATGGAAGAAATTGTCGAGGGCTGCACTGGAGCCCTGCATATTCTTGCACGTGATGTTCATAACCGAATTGTAATCAGGGGTCTAAATACCATTCCACTATTTGTGCAGGTAAGCAAGAATGCAAGAAAATGCTATAGTACATACTAGAAAAACTACTAAAATGGCTCTTATGCTTCCTTGGTAGAACTGCTGAGTCAGATTGTGCTGAAGAGCTTGTTTCAAGTGAAGAGCTAAAGAAACCCTTGTGTTTTGGTTGCAGTTGTTGTACTCTCCCATTGAGAACATCCAGAGAGTAGCTGCAGGTGTACTTTGTGAACTGGCTCAAGACAAGGAAGCAGCTGAAGCAATTGAAGCTGAAGGTGCAACTGCCCCTTTAACAGAACTGCTTCATTCTAGGAATGAGGGTGTTGGTAAGTGAACTTAAAAGACAGGCTTCATACTTGTGTTAGAAAAGTTGCTAGAAGACTTGACCTCTGCTAAAATCACTCTTCCTTTCAATAGCAACATATGCAGCTGCAGTGCTGTTCAGAATGTCTGAGGACAAACCACAAGACTATAAGAAGCGACTTTCGGTTGAATTGACAAGCTCTCTGTTCCGGACTGAGCCAATGGCTTGGAACGAGGTGAGTTGCGTCTGTGTATTAATGGTTACTTGGGGAGACCTTGCTTCCAAGTCTTCCCTCCTTCCAGTAGTGATGTGTAGATGCTATCAGTGACACAGGCCCAGCTTTACACATGGCTGTACCTTCTTTACTCTCTCTACATAGAATCATAGAATCATTAGGTTGGAAAAGACCTCTAAGATCATCAAGTCCAACCATCAACTAACACCACATGTTCAGGTTCAGTGAACCTGTGGCAAGCAGCCTTAGAGCTGCTTCTTCCTTTGCAGACAGGGAGAGTCTATTCTCTACTACTGCTAAAGTTTGTAATTCTCATTATGTTCCTTAGTGTGCAAAGCTGTATAGAAGCACTTTGTACATTTCTGTGCTGCTTGTCAGAACCTAATGAACTCTGAATGCAAAAATTCAGGCATGAGTGATATGAGGGAAGCATAAACATAAAACATATTCTGTGAGGCTTCTATCAAGCAAGTGATCAATGTAGGACTAAATCTTGGGGTGAGGCTGCAACTTGTGTTCTCCTTAGAATTGAGCTCTCAGACTTGAATATGTTTGCAGGCTGATTATCACACACTGCCTTTTTTTCATGCTTAAAGGGATATGCAGTGAATTGAGACTGAAAACAAACTGTGTGCATCGGGCAGAGGGAATGCTTCACTAAGTCTCTGTCTTTCCGCAGATTCTTAAGATTCAGGAGCCTAGCTTGTCTTACCTTGTATGTATTTACTAAACAAAGGACAGTAACCCTTGATTTGTACTATTTCAATGCTTACTTTTCTATTGTCCTAAAATCTGTATCTACCACAGTAATGTGGGGCGGGGGGGGGGAAGCTAAAATGGAATATCTCTGAGATTGGAGTGATGCAGTTACACTACAGACAGGCAATTACTTCTGTAATTGGATGAACTGGGGGAGGTCCCTTCAGAACCCTTAAACACTCTGTTGCTGGCTCAGCAATCTCTGAACAGCTGACTTGCAGTTGTCGGGCAGGTGTACCTGAGGAGGAGTGTTCCTTGACCTGCCCCATCTTCTTTGTTCCCAAACAGAACCCTCCTTCTAGTGATCTATAGATTCCTATGCCTACATCTGGCTATTATACATTGGATGCAGATACTTGGATAAAAAGGCATTTCATGTTCACAGAAGTTCATGCTGCAGTGCTCACTGCAGAAGAGTTGCTAAAAAGGGATCTGGGGCAAGCTTCAAAACTCTTTAAACTCAGAATTACTAGTGCTAGCCCAAAGACCTGACGTTAAAACTGTTTTGTATCTCTTTGTGTGCATCTAGACAGCAGATCTTGGACTTGATATTGGTGCCCAGGGAGAACCTCTTGGATACCGCCCAGATGGTATGTCTCCTCTGTTCCCCTTGACTAAGCTTAAGTTGGATGAAGTCAAGTCATAGATTTTAAAGGAGAACTGCAAATGAGTGAAGAGTGAGTTACTCTTCAGCCAGGTATTGCAAACTGACAGGCAGATGGGGAACTGCCAGTTCAAATAACCAGTTTCTGCAACACCACTGGCAGCACTGAAATGGGAGCCGTATGAATGTGCAAAACTGGCGTCTCCTGTCTGAGTCTTGTGGGAGAATCTCCCGCTGAGCTCTTGTTTCCAGAAATCTTTTAAATTCTTTACAAATGGACTTGACAATTCCAATAGTGCAGTTTTTCTTTAAAACAAAAGCTGGTATTGAATGTATTAGTCTGTAAGTGTCTATAGACTTGAACGCAAGCCTATCCCTAAGGATTCTAAGCTATTTTTGACTAGTCTTTCAGAAGCAAGTCTACAGTCTTGGAGCCTGGTTTTGCTGCAGTATTGTTGAAATTTAGTACTGTTGATTGTGCAGACTAATGGCTTGGCTGGAATCTGCTCGTGCTTCTGACTGCAGTGTGCTTTGTCTTCAGAATCGTACTGGAAGGCTGTTTCGAACAATGGAATAGCCGTTAAGGGCAGGCAACAGATTGTTTTGAACTTGGCTGAACTAGAAGAAAAATTAGATGGCTACAAAGATCTTCTCACACACTGATACTTGCAGCTTCTGATGCATCTAACATCTGTTAACATTATGCTTTTTTTCCCTCTGCCACCTTTAACTTTCTTAGATCCTAGCTACCGTTCTTTCCACTCTGGCGGATACGGTCAGGATGCCTTGGGTATGGACCCTATGATGGAACATGAAATGGGTGGCCACCACCCTGGTGCTGACTACCCAGTTGATGGTCTGCCAGATCTTGGCCATGCCCAGGACCTTATGGATGGGCTGCCTCCAGGTGACAGTAATCAGTTGGCCTGGTTCGATACTGACCTGTAAATCATCCTTTAGGTAAGAAGCTCCAACCTTGAACTTAAAAACAAAACAAGAGAAAAACAGATGACTGGACTGAGGACTTGGTTGGCAGGGAGGGATTGGCTCAGTTGGGTCCCAGTGTGCCAGAATAGTCAATAAAAGCTCTGGAAACATCTGATCGGTACACTCCAAACTGACTTCTGCTGTGAAGTGTGGAAGTAATTAACTGTGATGTCTTGTGCACTGGCTTCATGCAGTCTTAATATGTGAAAACAGCCCTTTACTCAGGAACACTGACACCTGTTTTCTTTTTTCTTTGCAGCTGTATCATCTGAATGAACTTGCATTGATTGGCCTGTAGAGTTGCTGAGAGGGCTCGAGGGGTGGGCTAGTATCTCAGAAAGTGCCTGACACACTAACCAAGCTGAGTTTCCTATGGGAACAATTGAAGTAAACTTTTTGTTCTGGTCCTTTTTGGTCGAGGAGTAATAATACAAATGGATTTTGGGAGTGATTCAAGAAACAAAGAATGCACAAGAATGAATTGCAAGATGGAATTTATCAAACCCTAGCCTTGCTTGTTAAAAATTTATTATTTTTTTTTAAATCTCTGTAATGGTACTGACCTTGCTTGCTTTGGAAGTAGCCTTTCTTTTTGCAGTAATTGTTGTTAGTTTTTTTAAAAGTCTCTCGTAGTATTAAGTTATAGTGAATATGCTACAGCAGTTTCTAATTTTTAAGGATTGAGTAAAGGTGTAGAACACTAATTCATAATCGCTCTAACTGTATTCTGAATAAAGTGTAACATTGTGTAGCCTTTTTGTATAAAAAAACCTAGACAAATAGAAATGGTCCAATTAGTTTCCTTTTTAATATGCTTAAAATAAGCAGGTGGATCTATTTCATGTTTCTGATCAAAAACTTTATCTGGGATATGTCTGGGTAGGGGCCAGTAAGAACTGTTTATTTGGAACCTTGTATTGGACAGTTTACCAGTTGCCTTTTATCCCAAAGTTATTGTAGCCTGCTGTGATACAGATGCTTCATGAGAAAAATGCAGTTATAAAATGGTTCAAAATTAAAGTAAACTTTTAATTCATTCTGTGTCAAATTATTTCAGCTCAAAGTATATTTGTGTGTTTACAAGTTTTCTGAAAATTGTCCTGGAATTCCACAACAGCTTCAGTACTTCAGAGGAGGAAGCCAAGAAGCATTTACCTCTCATCCCACTAAGGAATACTTACCCTTTAGAGCCCCAAGTTCCTCATGACAAAGGTTTTCTACTGCAGTCCTCTGAGGAAGCATTCTTCCCCTTGACCTGCTGCCACTTTGCTTTGGCAGGTTCCTCACTGGGGGGCTGGGTCTAGCCAGCTGTGAGGCAACCACACTTTGTGCCTAGCCTGCCAGCCACACAACTTCTGGGCTTCAAAAAGTGAAAACAGCATATCACTTCAGCTCTTTTTTTTTTTTTTTCTTTCAGATTCTTTGCTTACTTACAAGTAGCTTAAGCCTTTTTCAGGTGTCCTCAGTCTTCAGTTACTGTGTGAAATACACTGTGTGTGCAATTGCCTTTTCTTGAGGCAGCACCTGTGTATTTGGAAGCAGGGAAAGTGGTTCTCAAACAGCTGGCTAATTCATAGACTGTGTACAGCTGCCTGGTGCAGCTGTCACCAGCCTCTGCTGAGAGCAAACACTCCCTGGCAGTTCTACTTCAGTGCAGCAGTTTGCCAGCAGATCAGAGGGGGTCTTGGCTACAAAGGATCATGGCTCAAGTTAGTATCCCAAGATGACAAGAGCTGAAGAAAACTACAAAACAGACTTGTGCCCCCCTTTTGCTTGCAGAGCAAAGGCACTGCAAGTGCAGAGGGGCAAGCCTCACCCAGTAATTCAGCTTTGTTCCTCTCAGGCATGTTCCCACTAGAAGACCATTACTATAAAACTTTTTACCAAATACTAGCCCCCAGCTAGCTTTTCCCCATTTCTATAACTAACTCCAGCTGTTAAGCTATGACAAAGACCTAGTGATATTTAAAGTAATGTAAGAAACAAACAATTTCAGTAAAATGCACAAGGTGAAATCAGTTTGTTTACCTAGGGCTGTTTGTTTGCTTGCCTCCAGGTACTCTGAAGAACTGGGCTGTCCAAGAGCAGGCCTGTAGCACTCTTGGTAAGGCACCTGTGTTTGGTAGGTGTGGCAGGAATGTGCAGTTGTCACTTGGAAAGAAAGATGAATGTTAAAACAGAAGAAGTGGTCGTAGTACCAGACTTAGCCACACTACGCTTACTCAGGGGACATGGGGAGAAAAGGAATTTAACTTCTTCACAAACTGGCATCTGCTAGCTCTAGAGGATGCTTCCTGGAGTCTCAACTTTTACTGGGGATAAATTACAAACTGCCAGGCTCATCATCTCACCTGTTTTCAAAGAAGAGCTCCAGCCAGGAGCATTGGTGGCTGAAAATGACACTCCACCAAAGCTGTGCCGTGCTAGGCAACAGAGGGGCACACGTTCTCACAAAAAAAGCCCATGCTACTGGGTAAAAAAACTCATAAAAAGCTGTCATGCATACATGCCACATCATATACACACAGCCTCTATGTGATCACAGGGGTTGGTTCTGGTTGCATGAGGTGAAGAATATTGCCAGTTGCAGGCATGAGGTGACCCCTTTGAAATGAACAGCCAAGGTATTCACCTGGTCAAAAAAGAGATATATGAGTATTTCTAACAGCAGCTTAAAATAGTGAAACACTTTATGTCTATATTGTGAAATAACTATACTATTTATTTAATTTACACTTTCAAACTCTGGCTGTCAAATATTTGAGCTACATCACATAATGCCAGCAGAGTAAAGTAGTAATCAAGGATTCATCCTTACAGGGCTTTAAAAACCAACCAGCGAAACAAAAAGAACCCCCCCCCCAAAACACTCTGAAGCCTCCCAAAGAAGTCACGCATATGCCCATACACAGCTACAGCTCAGCTTGCTATATTAGCTACATTTGCTGTGCTCATTTGAAGAAGTTCCTGCAGGAATGAGGTGCTGAGCAGCATACACAACTTGTGCATTTCGGTAGGCCATTCAAAAATGGTTCACTTGGTAGTCTTGATCTTTTCATGTCCCACTGTTCTCAGAATTTCAAATGCCAAGGAAGCAACAGCAACATCAGCGTGAGAGCTAGGAATTAAAACCAATAACATCTATTAGACATTCTCAGGAGAAAACTTTTTGTTCAAATCCCACATTTGTCTTTACCTATGCTGGAAAATTCTTAATAGCCATTAACTACACTGTTTACCCCGCTTTTCTGTTAAGCAGCAACATGCAATTAGTGATTCTGCCCTGTACCAAATCTTCCATAAAAATGAATTTCAGCTCAAATTCACAGTAACTGCTAACTCACTCAATCTCCTCTGTAAAAAGAAGATACAATTTCTCATGCCCCCCTCCCTGAATCTACACACACGCAGACTTTCAGCTTGACAGAAAAATGTGTTTTCACGCATACAGTCCTCTCAACGCAGCGGTGCTCCACGCAGGGAGGCAGTTCCACTCACGGTGTTGCCCACCTCCTGCGAGGCATTACTGCTAGTCCATGGAAACAAGTCGTGCTTTTTACAGACTACCACCCCTCATTAGCTTAGAAAGGACAGTAGTACACCAATCTGCAACTTCCTCCGGTGCTGCTAATGACAAATACCTACCGACACTCCATGTTTTGGAGAACGCAGGGCTAGCCAGGAAATCCAAATGATCAGTCCTCACTATGTAAGCCAATGTCTTAATGAGCAGCAGTTTAAACCAGAAAATTTAGTTATCCGAAACAAATTCATCTTGGCAACTGTCTTCACTGAAAAATAAATGGCTACGATCCCACATTTTAAAGCGTAGATTTGATTCCACGTAGCTACTAAGCAGAATAGGTTGTTTATGTGTCACTCTCAAAACTGCCTGTTCTGACTAGCCAAGGATGTATTGCAGAGAAGAAGTTTGGCAATCCATGGCTGCCACATGGCAGCAGGCGAGCACTGAAAGCAGCTTGCAGTCCAAGCAGTGCCCCTCTCTTGGCACGTGACTGCTTGGCTGGTATCCTCCTTCTGCCACACAGGCAAAGCAAAAGATTAGAAACCTGTCTGTAAAAAATGAGCAAAGCAAAAACATTCTTCAATCACCTCAACCCAGTGATAGTATGTGGGCAGAAGGGCCTGGGAGTTTAGACTACTCGGAGGATGGCTTAGATCCAGGATCTTGGTTGTAAGCCTTCTCTAAAACGTTTCCAGTTCTGCATGAGATAGAGAGGCTTCTTAGCAGGGTTCAAAGCACAGGTGAGGAGACCAAGTTTATTAGGTCACAAGGAACATTCTGGGAAAGATGCCACATAAGGGAATCTGGGGAGATGGCAGAATATCCACAACCTCCATAAACAAAATGGTCATTCAGCTAAAGCTGATTAAGCTTGCTAACCCCAGGCTTCTCCTGCCTACCCATTGCCAATTTATCCACGTGTGAGTCCATTACAACCCCAAGATCCAGGCTGAATCCCTCCCAGTTTCCTATGGAGGCAAATGGATAGGGACATGTGTTCCCCAAAGAAGGGGAGGAGGGGAACTGAAATCTGTGAGCTCTTGGGGGGTCCCCTGTTGCTGCTGCAGCGTGGGAGCTCGGCACAGCAAAGGAACTTGGCTTACCCCGATATATCAACACACTCATCATTGGCATCAGCTAGAATTTGGTCTACTGAGCATCTTGTGTCAAATAAGAGCGAGTGCTGTTTATTCTAGGCTCTGAATATATGATTTTCTGAGTACAGAAATGTACAGATAACAGATGATTAGAGGAAGCCAGAAAAGTAGACTTGAAGACAGCAACTGAGCTGTCTAGTGCATCTAATGCTGAAATGCTACAAAATAGAGTGAAAACTAGTTCTAGGAGAAGAAAACCCCGTCTTTCCCCACTGTCATCTTCAGTGGTGGTGCCAGTGTCTCCCTTGAGGAGAGCTGACCTTTTATTTTAGTTAGATAACTTAATGTGTCACACAAAAATGCATGAGTCAGCAGCTGAGTATGCAAGAAGGATGCAGACTGTTCTCGACAGGTTTGGTTAGTCCTCAGTGTGCATCTCCTTACACTCACCACATCCCAACATTTCCTTTCCACATCTACCCACATCCCCCCTTCCTTCCAACACAGCATACACCCTGCCATAATGTCAAGGAGCCAATTTTCCCAAACAACTGACCCATATAAAGCCTGCGTTTGGGAGCATAAAGAGCACCGAAGAGATTATCTTAGTGTTTAAAAAACTCATCTATAAACTACAATTTCTCTACCAATTTTAGTTCAACCAGGAGTGAAATGCAGCCTGACAGCCCATGGCAGGAGTGTGAAATTTGTTTTGAGGGGCAGACAACAGTAATTCATTCATTCATATGTCCAAGGGGGATTAGATGAGGGAAAGTCTACGGGAGATGAGCCGAGGTTTGGCCAACTTGTTGGGACTAGCACCTCTGTTCTCGCAGAGGAGGCCACAGCATTCCCCAAAGTCTCGTGCCTTCTTGGAGAAGCCACAGGTATTCTTAAACAAAAGTAGTTCTGTTCTTCAGCTGCGCATTTGAAAGTAATCAGCTTGCAAGCGCACCAAACACAATTACTTTAAAACAGGGCACAAACATCGCATTGTGCATCTAGCCCACTCCGCCAAGAACCACTGACCAGTATCCGGTTATAGAGGCCAAGTGTTTGGAATATAATATATTTAAAAAAAAGAAGATCAACACATGTGCACACACATTGAGCTGGACTGTGCAGCACACTGCGGCTTGCCGCAGCTGGGGATCAAAGCACGCCGTTGCCACGGCAGAAACGCTGGCAAGCTCTGAATGAGAGGAGTTTGGAGGAGAGCAGCGTAGGGAGGGGGGGCCAGGGACAGAAACCTGAGAAGCTTGTACTGCACAGAAGGTGATTACAGGAGAAGACCATCACAGACAAAAAAGGAGGCGAGCACTCTCAGCCCTGGAAATTCCTGGAAGCCTGAGGGAACTCACCTGGCAGTTCGGGCCAGGCTCTCTAGAGTTCGGATAAGAGCATCGCCATCATTCTTCAGGCTCTCCGAGCGCTTCTTGTTTGAAGTTATCTGGAACAAAAAGAAAGAACCGTTATCAAAGGCTTAGCAAGAAATTCCTCTCTGTCGTTTTTTGTGGGGTAGGGGAGAGGGAAACAAGTTATAGCATTTATTACAATTGTAAATGGAATGTGACATTAAAGACACCCAAGAGAAAGTCCCTTTTACTGAACAGGACTGAATTTTAGGCACAGACCATCTAAAATGTCTTGGCTTAATTAACAAGATTCACTCTTGTTCTGAGTCCCTGTATGTGTGCAAATTCACACATCACAGTCTGTCAATCCTGATTTCATCCTTAGTACCCATGCAAATACAAGCCCCATTTAATCTGAATTCCAGGGAGATCTTGGGGAGGCAGTCGTTTTCATTTCTCACTTCAGGAAAAAAATAACCAAAGCTTGTATCAGCCTTCAGATCAGGACACATGGGGTTTTTCAGAGAGGAGCCAGGTTAAAAGCACTGCAACGTTAGCAATTGCATATTGAAATTTTTCTTGCCCCCATCAGTCATTAGGAATATTACCTGCACAGGACTGTCACCTACAGAGCATGGGATTGAGTGACCAAAGCTATATGCCCTTTCGTGTCAAGTGAATTCTGATTATAGCTGATTTTGCTGCTAGTGTGTGTTATCATGCTAATTTGTAATGACTGGTTTATTGTTTCTCCAGCCTTAAGTAGTATAACTACACAGCTCCAATCGGCCGCACATTTCCTGACCAGTTAAGCAGGTGAATGGGAAGGTTACAGGGGACATGACATGAAGTCGCACGGCACTATGGCACAGACAGACACTGAGTATTTGGCAGCTTGCTGAAGAAGCTCTCGTATCTCAAAAAAACTACTGAAAAAAAGATTTGCGTGTCAGTTCCTGCTTGCAAAGGTAAATAAATCTTGGCCGAAGAGAAAGGAAAAGAGGAGGACCGGAGCAGCTGATTATTTCAACCAGAGGAGTTGATCCTTGAAATGACAACTTCTAATCCCAAAATCTGGCAAGGACTTTTAAGCTTTAGCATGCTGCGGCTGGCCCTATTTACCATTGATCAAGCATCTGGACGATACGCCTTCACACCTCCCTCTTAAATCAAGAGAAGCTGTATTTACAGCTGCCATCCCACCATAATTTATCAGCAGTGATTCTGCAACAACAGTGTCACTACGTCTATAATCATAACATCCTGTAGCTAAGCAGAAACAGGGAACAGGGACCTGTCTGAAGTAAATGAAAACGTATCCTGTGTATTGAAAAAAAACAGTGATGCCGTTACCTAAGTACAAATCATTGGTAAATCCTGATTGGAGGTCATTAAACCTTTTTACTCTCTTGAGGTTTATATCTGACCCTTTCAGTTTATATTTCAGTAATCCATTCTTCTTTATTTGTCACCTGTTAGACACAGAAGATGTTTTGTAATCTGGGTTCTGAATGTGAGAACACCACCGCACATAATAGTAGCAATACAGTTGCAATACTGGGAGAAAAGTGCTTCCATCACAAGATGTTGCTTCCTATTCCTAAAGAGTGCTCATGCCTCTACCAAACGCTTCCCCTAACTTCTGCAGCTCACCAGCCGCTGCCACATTCTTTGCACTTGCCACATTCGTGCCCATTGTTTATCCTGCACACTTGAAAGAGGAAGAAGTCGTGGCGGAGAGGAAGGTCACTGAAGACTGGATCATGCTCTGTAAAACTATGAGGTCAAATAAAGGTTACAGATATCTCTAATTCTAATACATCCTAACTCTTGGATGCTGACGTCTGTACAACCCTCAGAGCCTTTTAACAAATCAGCTTTTGCGCATTATACATAGACAGAACATTCAAAATATGCTCAACTATAAAATCTGTACCAAGAAAAAGTTCTGATTCTAAAATGCTCTATTTAAAACAATAACTTAGTCCAGCTGAGTCATAGGGTCTGACTATAAGCTTGCCTGTGTTGCAGCATGCCTTGTGTCGTTATTAAGAATGCATTTCAGTGGATACAATGCATTTTAATGGAATGGATTAGAACGGCTTTATACAGACAGAAAATGTAACGGACAGAACAGAAAGACCCATGAGATCATCTACCCCACCTCCCTATTATACTTCACTGTTCAGAGCAGCTTTCAGCCACAAGCAATGGGCTGCTGTGATATCCATCCGTAGGGGCTACTCCCCTCTCTAATAAAATGCTTCAGTAAGATCCTTTCAGCAGTAAAGGTGGTACCACAAGGAGGGGAAGGATCAGGCCTTTAACATCATGAGCAGCCTGCAGACTGTTTAAATTAAGTCTAAAACAAATTTAGGACACATTTTCTTGAAAGCATCAACTAACAGCTTCACACAAGCCAAGGGGTGTTGCTGAAGAACAGACCCATCCAGCTGGCAGTGCCACCTGCACGCACAAAATTAAGAACCTGCACAGACAAAATGTGGCTTTACGGATTCACGTGGGCAGACGGGGTTTCCACACCCGCTCTCCATCATTGGTGTCAGGAAAACTGCTTTCTACCTACCACCAGGCATCCACACCACAGGCCTGGGAGAGGACCAACGCTGCAGTAGCAGGAAAGCTGCAGGTTGAATATAGGGTGAGCTGCCAGTGCCCTGTAGCCAGCTGGACCGCAGCTGCCTAAGTTTTTTTGTCAGTACTCCCACACTGTTACTGCTCTGACTGCTAGCATTTATTTGCCCTTTATATCAGGCTGTGTAGTAGATCTGATTGATCCCTGAGTGATTAGAAGGTCTCCCGCATACAATAGATTAGATCCTCCTTCACATAACTTTCATAAGAAATATTGTCTGAATCATTGTTCACTTTCAAGACCCAAGATAAAACTTTACCCATGTTTCTTATTTTAAAATTGTTCCGGTTCTGTCTTCATTTTGTTATATAGATAAAAATAAATTATGATAGCACATAAAACCATCAATAACCAAACTTTTAGACATGAATGTATTTTTCACTCCTTTCATTATCTTTCTCTTCTACCCAGCATCGCTGTATCTTTTACCAGTTCTAGCTCTTGTTCACTTAGAATTTTAACAACTAGTTTAATGATCTCTTGTAATATTGCTATTTGTTAGGGCTGGCTACAACACATATTCAATGACATAATCAATAGCTATTCCTTTAATTAAAAATGTAATTAAATCTCAGTTTAGTTGTACAGTCACTGCAATTCAATAAGAATTTCAAAATGACTTTTCTTCATTAAGCTAATAGCCATTCAGCAGCTTTCCTCTCTTCAATTCTATTAGACAAGGATGAGCCATAAGGAATACCATAATTGATATGTAAAGATCAGTATTTCCTAAAATTTAGGATAGCTTTTCAGGTATTATGGTGCTGCTAAAGGTGAGTGCAGGAAAAGATATAATATAAAACATTTGCTGGAAGACCATTTTCACTAATAAATTGAGGAGTTTTGGATTCTTGATCTAAGAAATGACTTTTGCAATTCAAGTTTCAAGAAAGCGTGGAAACCTACAGGACAACTACTTTTCTTAAGGCTGGTTTCATAACACTGAACTGCTTTCTCTGATTAGTCATAACTCACATTTTGTAATTTATGACTGAGTTAAATGACCTAAGTAGTAAACTACTCTCTCACCATTTTGAAGAGAAAGAAATTCTCCTGCTTTGTTGAGGTTTCAAGTAAACCGTAGGGTTGATGTCTGTGAAGTAAACTGGGAAATAATGCAAAATACTGACTGGGTAAAAATAAGGAGCTTTTCTTTTGAAACTTCTTTTGGTTGAAGGAAGGCCTCAGGAGCATATTTAGCTGCACCTTCAAGTGTTATCTTCTCAAATAAACAACTGCTGAGATGTTTACCATTTCCACGCTCAACAGATGCTTTTCTACAAGCCATCACCATGCCTGTATACACAGATACAAGCAGGGCATTTCATAAATGCTCTTTCTCACAAACTGGCTTTTTCTCTTTCCCAAACATGCTCAATCTTTTCACCTCATAAAGTGATGCTTCCTTACTTTTTCCTCAAAATTTAATACAATTCAGCTAATTACCTTTGTAGGATCAGTTAGCTCAAGTTCTTGCTCGACTTTACCGACACTGGCTGAGAGCAGCCACACAGGTAACACAGGAGCTGCTGTGGGCTGGTTTATGAGAACCACCAGATACTCGTAGGTACAACATTAGCATCACTTGAATATCGATACATGCTGTAAATAAAGTACCACTTATCCCCATTTGGAGGCTTTTCTGTGAATGGGAATTGTATCTTCAGCTAATACTGCAGTAAAACCAATCACCAATATATTTTTTTCTGTGCACTAACTGGGACCCTATGTAGGACATGAAATATATTTTAAAAAATCAAGTTTTCAGAATTAAAAAAAATTAAAGAATTAAGCATGCTCCTATTACCCTCTAGACACTATTTCAAATAATGTCTTCATAGTAAGTGCTGTCCCCGCAGTTTTAAATGTGCATCTCGGACTTCTTATTCCTGCTTCCACCTTTGACCGGCTGAAGGCACTGTCAGCAGGACACAGAGCCTTTCATTCCCACCAAAGCTGCTGTTTCAAATGCTGTCTAGGCTGGAGGTGATTGAAAGTCAATGGCTATTCACAGCTGCTTAGTGTGACCTTATTCCTATTTTTTAAGGAACACACGTCACAAAATATAGTGGTGTCAAAAACATCACTATAAGATGACGTGACAGCCCAGCAAATAAGTCAATGGGATGGTAACTTCAGAAATAAGGCACAATGCCTGGGCTGGAGGAGAAAACCTTCCAGCGTTGTGGCCCATCTTACGCCTATCCCAGGGCATTTAATGGTACTTTTCCTCCCAGGCTGTCAGCGCTGAGCTATTCACAGGCGCTGCAGTAATCAAATAAAACACGTCACTTGGTTTGTCGTTCACAACTCACGATGACGTGGCCAGAAATATGCAGCCGTTCATTCTTAATGGAGGAGCACACTAACCAAGAATATACTGCAAACAGGGACTCATTCAGGTGAGCATCTATGTGAAACGAAACTAACAGATCCATTGATTGTGTTCAAACTTACTAAATATAAATATTTCTTTCAAAATAAGTCCCTCTCCAAGCATACACATTGAGCTGGCATTGCCCAGAGGAGATATATCCAACAGATCCATCACTTCCCACGACGGATCAAACGGATTCGTCACTTCTGTAGGCCTGCATACTCACTTACTCTTACAAAGTAATGTAGCCCTACCTTTGCGTAATGAAGGGCCAGATCCAATAAAGCATTTGAAGCCTATAAAGTAGAGGCTGTAATGATTATGATATATATATATTATGCTATTCTGCTATTCCCAAAGAGGAATCCCGAGCAGAGACTGAGATACCTGCACAGTGCATGGGGAGCACGTAGTTGCCGAAGGGCATGGAAACCCGCACGTTGAGCACGAAGTTATCTGAATTCCCTCTCCTCTCTGGAGCTCAGACTTCTAACACAGCAAATGAAAACTCATGGTCCAGACAGCAGAGACCACAACTCCAACCTTTTTCTCTGTGCCCCCATACCAGGCTATGGGCTCCCGTGCTCTCCCGTAGTCCTCTGCCCTTTTCTAGGGAAGTGAAGGTCACATTTTTGTTGCTGTGGCACAGTTTCCACTGGATGGGGAGAGGCAGGGAGGTTTGGATGGTTCCCACGCAGTGAGGGAATAACACCATGGCATGCGGACTCAGCAGGGAGGCAAGAGGCAGCATGGCTCTCCAGGTCAGAGAAGTTAAGCATGAACTCTCATTTACCAGCGAGGCACTCTAGCTATTAGGGCAACTTTATATCCACGGCAGGAATTTTTTTAAAAATAAACCCCAAACAACTGAAAACAGCAACAAAAAATCCCAGATATCTACAGTGGTCTTTTGGGAGGTGTTTAATCTGGCATTTGTTAGATGTGCTTGAGGCAGGCACATGGGACTGGACCCTTCAAAGCACTGAGGTGCAACCAATTTACAGATTGTTTAATGAAAACGAATGGTAACTCTTGCCAGGCTATGCAAGTCTAGCAGAGGAACACCCGAGGACAGTATGATCACAGAGACACCGCACTAGGATGGCCACAAGTTATTTTTGCTCTCTCCATAATGTACGAGAGCTCATTCTAAAAGAGTAAAAACCTGGCATTCCCCCCCACCACAGCATGCTTCCTTGCTACTCTTCTCTACACATGGTTCAGCCAGAGAGAGACAGACACAGAATGTGTGTGTGGGAAGAACAAATCAAGTCGGACAAGTTATATTTATGTTACTAATTGCCAACTCATTTGAACAGGCCTGAGCAACGTTGTTGGACCATAAAAACAAGAAATGAAAGTTACAAAAGCATGAGTGTTCCAGGTGTGCTTTGGCAAGCATATTGCAGTCAGGGATTGCAGACACACAATTACAAAGACTTTGTGGCCTTCAGATCCTGCAAATACATGTGAAAACAAGCAGGTATCTGTGACAAAAAACCCCCTACATCAGACAGCTTAGCTCTGATTTTAGAGTTCAAAAATCTTTTTTTTTTCCTCTTTATGGATAAAATTCTTGTTCCGCTGAAGTCAGCAGCAGACTCCTTTTGACTTTGATAAGGCCAAGATTTCATTCAACGTGTTTTGTTTTCTTCTAATTTGTATGTGTGTGCAGGTTTATTCTAAGTTCAAAGCAATTTCCACCGGTAACTTGGAAACGTACCAGTTTCCCGGCAGTCTGAAAGCCACGCTGTCTCGAGGACTATTCACAGAGAGACAAGGAATGTCTCCCACACGCTATATAATGGTTAATTGATTTTGGACGTTTCTTGACACCTTCCACTTTGAAGCTATCTCTGCCCTTCAGCATATACATAACGCGCACAAAGACAAGTTCCGTGAATGTTGTAAAATTGTAAAATTACCAACTCTAAGGGGCATTGTCTAAGCATAAGAGGAGATGCATAAAACCGTGGGGTAATTATTGAACAGAAGACTGCTCTCTGACTTGTTTGATTTTTTTGATTTGGTTTTTATTGCTAGCAGTGTTCTCAACTCACTTTGAGGAAATACAAGATGTCTTTATAACCCAGAAAATATCCATTATCACAGTTTCCATCCTCTGTAACTAGTGAGTTTAAAATATTTGACTTAACAGAACTGGATAGGGCAACCTCTTCACATCCATTAGAACCAACTGTCCACAACAACTTCATTAGCAAAAGTAAACTGCAGTCCTGCCTGGCAAAAGGTGTCTCAAAGGTGCTACAGGAGACTTCCACGTACTGTTGCAGTGTTGACAAGTTACGCATGCTCGTAAGCCAGCCCAACATCAATATGACATTAAAAATAAACACTTCCCACCCTGTTGCTGGTGATCTCATCTGCAAACACAGGTTCATCTGTCATCTGCATGCCAACGACTCCCTGAGGTACCACTTCAGACTAGTTTCACTCTGTCCAAACAATGATCCCAGCTGGCCTCAAACATCAGCTTTAGCAAAATGGGGCCACATACCGAGCTTAGACAAACCTCGCAAGCCCCTCAGATCCCTCTTCCTGCAGCTCCCAGGCAGCTGCCTGTCCTCACCTTGCTGGGTCTGATGAGACCACCACCTCCCAGGTACACCTCACCCTGATGGTCTCGTATGACTTGCCCCCCTACAAAAGGAAGAAGGAAATCCACTGGAATAATTTTTTATTACCACAGCAGGTCCAGTTTAGGCTCAGATCCTACATTTATGTTCCTTTAGGAGCTATTATAGAGGCTTCTGGTTGTATCAGAGCAAAAAAAACCTAAAAGCAGTTAGGAACATACACTGTAAACCAATGCAACAGGTTCTCTGCATATCTAGATTTCCCTTCAAGTTCATAATTCCCTGGATCTCTCATATTCAAATGTCCTTCATAGGCTCTCTTTCTCTTCATCAACTTTTCTCCTAAAATAGCTTCTGACAAGTAACTCCCAATCCCTCTTAAATGTTGATTCCTGTAACTCTTTTTCCAGTGCCGCTGTCTTTTATGGCTTAATAATTCAACTCGTGAATAAGATCCCTGAATTCCAGCATCTGTCATCCCTTATATTTCCCTGTAAAATCACAAAATAGTCTGACTGCAAAGTTTTTTTGGAGTTATATCCAACTTCCATCGATATGCTCCATAGGTTAGGGATGGCCTTCTTTTCTTTTCATGTACATGTTCTTTTCATGTTCATCTAGTACAGCTGAACCTAGATCTTTCACTGCCACATTTCATGCTATGACAACTCAAATAATTTCAAATATTTATACACTTGTAAGGGTAAGAATCATTATTACAGATAACTCATCTTCACACTATTAGGAAAACCAGTGACACCCAGAACATATTGAAAAGTGCTGACCTTTAAATGGCAATTACCATACAGGAGAGGTATGCAAGCAACCAAGCAATTACCAATTTCATACATGCTTTTATATCTAAGGACACAAACACCTGAGCAGCCGTGCCTGTGATGCCCAGGTGAACTGGACAAACCCCTAGGAACTGCCGAGCAGTTGCAATTTACTGAGGAATTTGAGTTTTAAAGCATACAGCCTCCAAAAAAATAATACCTCCAACCTGATATTGTCCCTTGTCCTGCTTTAAAATGCTCCTCATAAAGATAAAAGACAACTATGCCTTGACAAAGGCAGAGTGATGTGAACAGATGCTGTCAAAGTTGTCCTTATACAGATGCACTGGTGCAATTCAAGTCAGATCTAGTATGCAAAATCCCTAGCTTCCCCTGAGCAGAACCTTTATATGACATTGATTAACTTTCATGGAGGATGAAGCAAAATTGGAAAGCTCATGCTCACATCGGTTATAATCTGGACTTGAACGCAAGACTCCAACAACTAAAAGTCTGTACAATTTGACTTAATGTTTTAGATTTACCATTCCAAGAGCAGCAGAAATATGATGAGTTAAATTAAGAACACAGATTATGAAAAATACATATGTAAAGAATAAAAAGAGTAGCAAAATCTTGTTAGAAAATTATTATGAACTATGATTTTGAGCTAAATATTAAAGCATTAATTAAACATCAATTCCTTTGTAGCCCCTACAGACTTGGTTTCTATGGACACATAAAACTTGGACATAGAACCCCTGAGGTTTCTCAAGTACCAAACATGGATAGTCTTTCATATACTGCAAAAAGACAAAAAAGGTCTGATGATTTTTTTATGAGGGGAGGAAAGCATCATTATATTTATGGTTTATGTAAAAAGCAACTAGGAATGTAAATGACTGAACAGGGATATAAGTCTATAAAACATCAATTTCTGAGGAAAATTATGCTTTATGTAATGGTTCAATTTCCATAAAATTGTAAAAACTGTCGTAAAAACAAATGGACTTCTGAAATCGATGCTTGCTTACTGTCATGTGACAGATGGCTCTGACTGCCTGGCAGAGAGCAAACAGCTACCTAGTTGGTCGTCACTGACCTCGGAGAGAATAATTTTGGTCTATTCACATTTTTTTTTTAATGAGCCCGGTTGTATTTAAGTATCTTTACGGCAGCTAGTAAGTCATCCGTGCGCAATTACAGAGAGGAGGTCAAAAGGAAGTAATAGTGATGAGCCCAACAGATGACACAGCTAGGCAATCTCAACAGTATTGCACTATGTAAAATTACAGTGCACTGAAACACCAAATGAGTCCAGCAATCCTTTTGTGCCCACAGAAACAATGAATTAGGACTCCATAACGAAAACAACAGTGATAGTCACTGAGAATTACACTGGCTTTGAATTATGAATCAAATAAACAGGTTGCAGGTTTCAGAACTGCCAGTTTCACTGTACAACCCGAAGCAAAACATCTGTCCGTGAGAAAGGAGAGCGTATTTCTCATTGCTGACCATGGCAGTATTGTTTTTCGGACAGCTCCTGTATCTATTCATAATCATACTGGGCTCCCAGTACCCAAATACCATCACAGTGCTAATCATTGGGGGGGTGGGAGGGTGTTCTGGGAAAGCAAACATGTTCCAAAAAGGGGGTAAGAAAATTCCCCCAGGAACATGGGTTTGCAGTATGCCAGACACTGGAATAAAGAATTTTCATTCTTGCTGCTTTCTGAAATTAAGGGCAGGTCCCATATTTGATCCCCCCTCCATCAGTGTCATTAAAGAGCAGTCATTATAGATTGACTGAATAATGTCAGTTGTAAAAAGAACCATCAATCAAAATGGCAGCCCTAATCTGCACTTAATGCAGACACACGTATACTGTCAGACTTACACTACTTATTCCAAATAAACAGAATAAGATTTAGTGTAGAATGAACAGTTCAACAGGCTAAGTTGCGAGTAAGTGTTCACAGTTACTTCAGAGATCATCCCTACTCACTGCATCTCACACAAGTCGCCAGTATGCTCATGTTTTGGTTTTTGTCAATGCTTGCCATTTCTATAAGTTGCGTTTGGACTCCACATGCTTCACCCTTTATGAGCCCTGCTGTTTTAGTGACATCAAGAAACTAGTGATTCGACAATTTCATATCAATTTTCCTCTCCCTACCTCAACTCGTGTATACCCACACTTGGCTGACTATCACAGTTTCATTGGTGACTGGCAGGAAAAGATTCCTGAGTAGCTTTCCTATCCTTTTATAAATTCATTGAGTTCCAGCTCCTGGCAGTCTGTGTATAAGAGAAACCCTTGCAGCTGTCCCCAACACAATGCCTTCTTACTGTTCTTTATAATAATATTTCAAAATACAGATGAATATAAACACTGCGGAGTTTCTTAACTGCAAAAACAAAAGGGCTCTAAGACAAGGTTAAACGATTTACAGCAGAAACTTGCAAAGAGAAGACAAATCACCTTTTTCTCTCAATACAGTGCTGCCATTTCCAACACACACAAGAAGTGCTCTTATTATGCTAGGGAGCAAAAAGGATCAAGCTCTTCAACCTGGCAGTCTTCTATCAACAATAAAAGAAAAAGATACAAAGACTGCGAGTCCAACATGATGTCACTAACTAGTGACATGAATGGCAATGTACTGCTTTACTGTTAATAAAAGAAGTCAGGGAAGACCAAGGCTCATTTTATTTAAGGATAAACTCAAGTAGCTGGTAACTCATCACTGACAGTATAAAAAGAAGGGCAACGCATGACAACTCCGCGTAATCCTTCACAGCAGATGGAGGGAGGGGAACAGGACTAGCTGTCTGTGCAGCTGGTGGGCATGGGAAGGACAATTTTGTCCTAATACAACTGCCCAGTTGTGATCACCAAAGTGGGACAAGGCAAGGAGGAATATATCACAGTGTCAAGAAATGAATGTAGAAGTTACAAAACATCTCCTTAAATCGTTCATCCTCTCCATGTAGAAGGCTGTGTCTGGCACTGTTACCACAGATACTCCAGCTTATCTTCTCCATTGTGTAGTTAAACAAATTTTAGCTAAATTAAAATCAGGCAATTAAGTAAAGAGTCAAACAATCACAAGTACTTGAGTTAAAGCAGTTTAAGAAATTACCAACCACTTAGCTAGAATGTGAAATCTGTGTATATATGCGCCCACTAAATGGCAACATTAAGTGGGCTGGCTTGAACCACCACTGTTGGTGATTTACACTAACCCATTTTACTCCATGCTGTAAAAGACTGGGGTGCCCATACAGTCAGCTGTGTTGTCTCATGCAAGGTAGTATTAATTTCCAACTGAGCAGGCAACAGCTCCCTCAACTCCTTTGCCTTGATGGCACCGTGACGGATGTCCTTATTTTAAAAGCTTGCTAAATGTTAAAATTCTGAGCAAGAAATTGCTATCAACAGAGGAAAGATGCTAGCACAATTATTTTTAATGCATCCTTATTTTTATAAAACATATGCAAATGGAGATTAGTTATGTGATCCATTAGTTACATTGCCCAAGAGCCTTGACAAATGCATTTTGTTGGGTTTAGTTACCATTGTTTAAAACAAACAAACAAACAAACAATTAATTCACTGCCCCAACTGTCTGCTCCATTTCATTGCCAGGGGTTCTTGTCCCCAAAGCACAAAGGGGAGAATAAGATCCCTGTTTATATCTCCCTTGCTCTGGTTCACAACTTGTCCTATTAGCTTAAACAGCTGATGAAGGTGGGTCTGCATTAACACTGGGCTGAGACACATTTCCAGGTCTGTTGAGTCGGGACAGCAGAGAGGCAGGACAGCAAAGTGGAGGTGGCAGTGGACCAGGCAGGGCAGCAGACTCCACTGCAGCCAGCATCTCAGAGCCTTAACGATGAGCTCACAGACTTTTGTCATTAAAAGGTGGAGATAAGGAGGCAGAAAGCTGAAATGATAAAACTTTCAGTGAAGAAGTCAGTCCACCACAAAAGGAGAGTCTGTCCTTCCACAAACACAAAATCTGCTGAATTCCCAAAGAAGAAACCCTTTTTCCTATAGGAAGTAAACGGTTTACTTTGGATAGGAGAACATTCTCTGGAAGACAAACTGACTGTTTCTCTTTGTAACTCTGTAATACAGCAGAGATTGACCTTTGCATCCTCATTTTGATGCTTATCTTGAACAAACAGCCTAGAAGTCAATGTCTACAGAGAAAAAATTAGAGAAGTGACTTTTCTCTAGAAGTGCAGAGCAAGTCCTAGGGAAAATTTTAATAAATGTGAGTCCAGCTGCTGTGGCTGAATGTTAACCAGCGTTGTGATGCAGTGTTTATTTGGCCATGAAATGCTTGCTGAGACAAGTTAAACTTCAATCTTGAATTATACGATTAAGTCTTTCAGTGAGAAAATGATCCTTTGTAACTTTTGTTATCTCAAAATACGTTATATTTCAGTATCAGCGGAAGAACAAACATTTTCTTATTTTATACATGCATCGGCTTTTTGCTTTTATCTCATGGATGAATTTAGTGTTCAAGGGATGGATACCACTGACTAAAGCCAATCGTAATGAATGCAAGGGTTCTGACAAATTTCGCCCACGCAGATCAGGCAGTGAACCTTACACCTAGCTTACAGCACCACCACTTCTGCAGTCTTGGCTTCAGTTGAATAGACAATTGTATCGAACTGCGTACAAAACGACTACCGACAACCCAGCTTTCAGCTATGATCTAATTAGGATGTGAACTGGATATTTTTTCCTCTCATTTTCTTTTTGACTATAGGAAAAAAATTATAAAGTACTATTATCACATGGTAATATTCATAAGAAATACACACAGGTTCCAAATAAAGCATTTCTAACCTAATAAAGCAGTTTGTTTTCTCTTAGAGGTTTCAAGTTAAAACTCCTCAGACATTTTTGCTGATGAGCAGCTAATTACATCATTGTTTTGCATTTGCTATTGCACAACTACCATGAATAAGGTGTGCCTGAAAATTAGATGTTGCAGCCCATACACTTAACCTGATTAGGTCAATAATTTACATATTAACACAGTTACGGAAATGAAAGCAGACAGATTCTTGTTAAAAAAGAAGTCATTATATACTCTTACACTGTATGCTTTTAAAAACATGGGACTTAAATGTTTTCAGAGGCAGAACGAGTGTCTGGATGTCTGCCACAAGATACTACCTTTTGCTCCTATACCCACTGTGGCTGTCAATCTTATAACTGTGTCCTCCAGGACAAGGTAACTGAGTCACAGTGCAAACTTAATCACATCACAACACAAAGCTGATGCGATGATCTCATTACTGTTCCAGGAAAAGGAACAAACTCAATTCCTATTTACACTAGCAAATCTAGGTTTCAGCAAAGACCTACAAAGGCCCTGACCACATAACAGGGAGAACAAGTAACATGAGTGGCACCCTGTTAAGGAAACTATTAATGTAAGCGAGATAGTGACATTGAGACTTTTAAAGAAAGTCTCAGTGCTTTGTTAGAGGATTTTTGAATTTTAAAGGAGTTTTGAAGTTTAGCCAAATCTATGATCCTTTTTGGTAAGGTTAAGTTACCTGGAAGTTACCTTTATGTCAGGTTAAAAATAATTTTGTACATTAAAGAAGAGATTTATTGCACTATTTCAAGCATTCAACCCAATCTAAATTAGCTAGGAGGTTCATTTTGAAACTCTTTGCCCTTTTTTTTAATATTGTATTTGGATTATTTTCTATCATAGTATCAGACATGCAGAAACAAAATCTAAAATTACTAAATCTGACTTAAAAAGAATACCTGTCTGATCAAAGCCTCTAGCTTACCTGTGTTGGGGGTTTTTTTTGTTGGTGGTTTTTTTGGGTTTTTTTTTTTTTTTTTTTTAGAACTGACTAGCAGGAAAAGTCTTATCTTCTAAGAGTTGCACTTAAAACTGATTGCTTATAAAGATTTGAAGAATGATTTGGATTATCATTCTAAAACAGCACCCAGGGGAACTGGGTGGATCAAGGGATTGCTAATGAGATACCGAGTCTTTCGCATCTAAACTGCTGATTTAAATTCAATCCAAGGCAAAGATCCCCCAACTGGTGGACATCTGATGATTTGTAAGAAATGAGGTGATGTTCTCACTCTATTCTTAGAAGACACATGTTTTAAGAGCACTGAACTGCCAGCAAAATTGGCACTCTTTGCAGTGAAACCAAGGAATGAATTGACGATGAAACAATTTAAATTAACTTTTATCCCTCAATACAGTAATACAAAACAAGGCTTTGGCTTTCTGGATCAGGTTTAGATCACAATTACTTTCCCCAACCTGCTCAAAATAAGAGTTTCAGCCTCTAAGACTGCTAGAGTAAATCCAAATGAAACATTTTAGTAAGGTAAAAATTACTATTTAAGTTCCAGAGTAGCTATATTGGGCTTTAATGACTTATAATTTACAGAAAGGGCAGTGGTAGATGTTAATGAGTGACTCAGACAACTTTCTATTACGCTTTTCTGCAGGAGCAGTCATTATCACATGTCAGTTGCTCAGAACATAGCACTCTCTAGTCCTCCCTCTTATTTAATAAAAGCAAATTAATCATTTCCAATCATTTATGTACTCAGTGAATGTAGACCCTAGGTTCACTCATAAATTACAGTAAAGGTATCACTTCAATTAACTTACTAGTCATAGCTGTTCTACAGATGTTTTGTTTGTTTGAACATACTTCAGTCTACGAACTATTTGCAACTCTTATTACTGTGATTCTTGATTTACTAATGGGATTTGTGACAGATCAACTGTATGACATGTTACTGTTTCTTTTTGCTGACTACTGGGTCAGACTGAGAGTCCACCTCCTAGGCCTAAATCTCTCTCCTCTTTGTACATGACATGGCTATCTATCTGAAATGGCTACCGTGCAAACCAAGCCCATAGCCAGTACAGGGAGATGGACTGACCTTACCTGCATATGAATCAGTGGGTTGGGCACACACTAATTGCCACAGCAGGAGCAGAGCCTGCTCCCCTTACTCAGCCTTCCTCCCTCTTTCCTTCCTTCCAAAAAGTACTCCTTCCACCCCATAACCCAAGCCCCTTCTCCCTGCAGGAATCTCCCTTGCAGCCCCATGGCAAGTACCGCCCATGCGCAGGAGGGGAACCCACCAGAGCTACCAGAGCAAGACCCAGTCATGTGCTGGTGGCACTGCATGGAAGCGGGGGGGCTAGAGGAGTTCTCTGTTGTGTCTTTCAAAGGATCCCTCTACCAAGTTCATTGCTGTACCAGGGGAAAGAGCTTCTTCCTGTGCTAGGTCCCAGGGCAAATCCAGAGAGATTGCCCCTTGGTCCAGAAAGAAGGAATATGGTCCCTTTAAATAATGGAAGGTGTTGACCATCCACAGATGATCCTCCCCTCCCTCCATGGCACCATCAAAAAGCTCATGTAGGTTCTAAGATGCCCCCTTACAGCAGGCATGCACAGCTAGCCAATGCCACCAAACACAAGACAGGTTCCTCAGCAGGGGGTGAAGAGGGACACCACAATGTGTGGAAGAGGGCACCTTGGGAGAAGATACCATTTCTTCTCCTGCTGATCCTTTCCTAACTCTCTTCCTCTTGTGCACCGCCTCCCAGATCCTGCTCACCCCAAGCCCAGTTTTGCTAGCCATCCCTCCACAGACACCCATGAGCAGGTGCTGGAAATTTGTCCTAGGGGACAAAAAAGGCAAATGTAATTCATGGCAGGGGGCAGGGCTCCTTCACATCATTAGAGGAGGTCACTGATGCATCCACAGCCCCATCTCCCAAGACAGCCTGTGTGTAGAGACAGTCATATAAAGGAATAACACCACCATCATCAGTCCTCTCACAGAGTCCTTGAGGAAGCCTTGGATATGGTCCTCTGGGATACGGTTGGTGAGAAGGAAGAGACTGCTTTTGTGCATGCCAGGCAAAAATCCATTCTGAAGATACAAGTACTTGGCTACCACCTTTCCAGAAAATCAAGGTCTTGGGTCTGACTTGTGTCACCTGAGGAAGGGATGATCCCCTGCTTTCCCATCAGGTCTTCATCTAGGTGCTGACACAACACCAGCATTCGGTCTTATCTTCCCTGCCTAAACCTCCTCCTACAGCTCTGGCTCTTCTCAGTCTCCATGCTGACCACCGGTGGCCAATCCCACAAGGCTTGGCAAGTGCCAGAATGAACAGAATCCAGAGAGAAAAGGTGCACGTAGAGAGCCCTTTCTTCTTGCATTTCCTGTGGATCTGTAAAGGGGGTGTCATCCTCTGCCAGGAGGATGCTTCTTGGTACCCTTCTATTTTTCCAAGGAGTAGATGTATGCACATGCTCCAATTCCACTCCCAAAGGAGTTGGATGTGTGATCAGAGAAACGTGCCTCAAGCCCAGTGGTCTTTCTGGACCCAGACTTCACCCTCTTTCTCCTATCATTCAATACACTAGGGTGGGTAAGGCAGGTGCCTTTAGGCTCTAAAATATCTTGCACCAGATGCCAACTTGCCACAGCCCTCCACCAACTAGCCCTTTTCATGTTGCTGCAGCACAAGGACTGGTACACACCTTCTATACATCCCAGCACCTTTACAATGAGGAAAAGACATAATTTCCTCCCTATCAAGCAAGTCCAAACTTCCAAAAGGCCTCTACAAAGCCTATGCCCTCTGAGAGGCTATTGTAAGAATGACCATAGGCTGACCTTGGCCAAAATTAAGAGCTTGTGACCATTACAGACACCAGGTAGCAGTCCATGAAAGGGGTTGACCAGCCAGAGGGGAGTTCCTTACTCATTTCGGGCCTCACGGACATTTTTCTGGAACCAATGTTCTGCAAGCCCCAGGGCCTGTATAGGTAGGATGATTTTTCCCCGCTATACATTATTCAGTATTTATCATTACTGAATGTTATCTGCAATTCTGTCATCCATTCAATCAGTATTTTGAGTTGTCTGCAACTCTTCACCATCAGCCTTAGTTTTGAATAATTCTGTATTATCAAAAATCTTTGTCATAGCGCTCTTCATCACTTTTTCCAGGCAATTTATGAATGCATTGCAGAGCAAAGATCCTGGTAGGCTTATGACAGTAATCTACATTTATGATGCAAAACTAGCCATTTATTGTTTCCTATCATTTAAGCTGTTACTAATCTGTGAGAACTTTCCTCTTTCTCGTGGCAGCTTAGTCGCTTTGGGAAGTTCTACTGAGAAACCTTAAGAAAAGCCTTTCCAAATCCAAGTCCACTACATCAATTCTTCACACACTACTGACTCACTTGGACGAACTGGAGAAATATGACTTTCCCCTATAGACATCATATTGACTCTTACGTAACGTGCTATATTTATCTTTCTGTTTACCCATCCTGTCCTTATTATCTTATCTAACAGTTCAGACTTATAGAAGTCAGAATTAATTGTTTGCAGTTCTCAGAATGATCCCTGGAGCCCTTTTAAACATTTTAGTATAGACGCTGATTTACCTGATAGGTTGCATACCACAATTACAGGCTCGACAATTTCTTGGACAATTACCAGTGGGACCAGGTGACCTGTTACTACTCACTTGATCAAATTGTTCCAAAATCTCTTTTTGTAGCACCTTAATTTTTTTTGACAATTCTATATACATAAAAAACAGGTTGAGATGACCAAACTGTGTAACTTTCAGTAGCAAAAATCAAAACTCTGAAAAGTGACCTTTGGGGTATAAGTACAAGACTTTCCCCATTCTTGTCTTCAGAGGAATACTTTATGTGTCAGTCTACAAAATTAAGTTTGATGCAAAGATACAGTAGTTTCTCAAAACCTTTGTAAATAGTGATGAATGACTACCTTCATTGCAGATTATATATTTTTTCATTTGATGAACTGATAAGCTATTAATGAGGACTGGCTACGACCATGAAGAATGGAATCTCTGTCTCTACTATGAGACAATTTTTTGAAAAATATACACCTCAGAATATAACCTGAATGACTGACCTTGCTAAGTAACACATACTAATGGTAATGACAGAACTGCACAAACAATAATCTAAATTACCACTAGACTTCTGATGACCTTTTAAGTCTTAGCACCTCAATGTTAATGGACATAAACATTCCAAGACACATAGAAAATTGCAGACATTTGGAAGTCCTCTGATGGACACCCCACTTAGAGGTAGGCTATCTCATCAATCTTGAAATGATTTCTTATGATTTCCCTTGAAACATTTCCTGGATAAAGCTTCTGGAGATAAGACACTTCTTACTGATTGTGTCCGTCCCTTATCACATTTCCATCCAAAAATTTCACACACCACGGGGACTCCCCTCAAAACCGACACTCCGAGTGACACTTCTTGTATGGTGCAGTTTCTGAATTTGCTCATGAAAAGAGAAATGAGAAAAGTTTTTGAAGAGCATGTTCCCATGTATTTGTAGCATATGTATGACAAGCACACAAATATAATATATCATAATAACATATCTAGCTTTTGACTCTGAGAACAAATTGTGGGTGTATTAGTTCTTGCTTAATGTGAGCACCACTGGGAAGTACTTTTTAAAAGGATAATGAGGCAGTGCAAAGGACTAAGATTCACGAAACTATGAGAAGAGGATAATTTTGCGACGGGTGTGGACTGTGGGAGTTTTCTGAATAGATGATCAGAGCCAAGAAAAGCTAACCCTGTCTTCTTTTTCTAAATGAAACAAAAATTTCTAATAAAGACATCAGATAAATGGAATAATATTATTGCCATAGGACATGCGAGTGCAGTAAAGCTAGGATATGATAGCATTTCAATAATAAGCAGAAATCATAGGTTTAGAGTTTAGAGACTAATAAAACATAGGAAGCTAAAATTAGAAAATGTTGCAAACATATCTGAGAACATAACCAAAATAGTCTTGAGAACAGTGTGCTTACCACATTAGTGGAGGAAAATTTGCATAATTAAAAGGCATTGATAATTTACGTAATGCAGGTGAAGGAGTAAGAACTTCATTGTGTTGTAATTAGGAGAACTATTTGTTAGTCTCATTTTAAATTGGACTCAGAAACTTCAGACACGTCAGTGGCATTTATATGAGTAAAAGTTACTGGAACGACCATATTTAAAACACATTAGGGCAACTAACTTTTAGTTTATCAGTAAATCAAAGACCGTTGAGTATGCTACCAACCAACATTGGGGGGCAAAAAGGAGGGTAAGCTCTCTAGACAGTCTTGAAGGCTGTGGGACAGAAAGTGCTAAATTAGGGGAAATGTCAAAGAGTGGTTAGGGTATGGAAATAGACAGCTGATGGGTACATAACAAAAAGTACAAATACCAGATTGTTAACAAGGAAGTCTCATGGGTGAGACTGCCCTAAGAACAAGCTGGAAGCTGGCAATGGGGAGGGCATGGAGAGATATCTGGCAAAGGAGGGTTATGGCCTTCATCTTCCTAGATCACAGAAGAGGATTTGATTACTGGTTAGGGTTATCCGCAGAGCAGCTTCTTCTGTGGAGAGCAGGGGGATTTTAAAATAGGACAACAGCATTTAATTATGGCACATCAGCTGAGAAAGGATTCTCCAGTGGATAGGGAGCACTGGTTCACAGCTTCTCCTCTCCCTTCTTATTTTGAATGAACTCAGATCTTGGAAACTGAGCCGCTGCCTACATTCAAGTCTGTTTACATGGCTGACCGACAGGAGATAATATTTCTTTACATCTCTCTTCACAAAAGCCTGCAGCAACAGATGGATTTTGCAGCATAATCTAAAGGTCAACAACTTCTGACCAGCAAACTAATGGAGAACAGACCAGACTGCAGCAAGTTCAGCACTGGGGAAACCTAATTAAAAATGATGTTTCAGTATTGCACAAGGACAGAGGGAGTACCTCATAACCTAAGATATGTTCAAATCAATAAATGCTTTTCCCAAAAAGTAAAGCTATGCATAAATGTAAATCACATGCCAAATTCACTGTTTGCAAGACACAATATGTAACAAACAGCCAGTTTTCTCCATCAATTGAAAGTATTTTAGAAGCCTTTAAGCACGTCAAAGTATTCTGAGCTCAACGTGACAAAGGGGTGGATGTTGTAGTGATGTGTCTGAAACAGCTGAGAACTATTTTCACGAGTTGTAGATTTAAAAAAAAAAGTCACATGGACATTCAGAAGCACTTAAAATCAATCACAACTCTCCAGCCACAAATTTGAAATGCCCTACTTCTCTTCAGTTAAGAAAACTGGTTCAACCCTGCCATACTGCTCAGCTGCCCACCATCTCACCAAAATTTCTTCAATTGCCCAGGGGTGTATCCCTCAGCTACTGAATATGCTTCAGACTCAGAGGGACTAAACAAACGTGACCTATGCTTAACAGTAATGCATACAACTATAGCACCTCATCCAGAATACATGAAAGACTAATCAGACACCATTTTGTACACCCTTTCAGTGAGAAATCATTCCAGTCTGGCAGTTTGTAAAGTGGGCAACTGGTCAGTAAAACCAGTTGTTCTCATTCCACAGCAGAGATCATCAAGCGATGAAATCAGTGCAGCCTCTGAAGCACTGCATGGCCTCTAAATTGACAGGCAGAGGTGAAAGATCTCTGAAAACCAGTATTTTCTATTCAATTTTATCAGTCAGCTTGAGGCGAGTTAGTGTCCTTGACAGTAATATTTTATCATTGAACTTGACACAAACACTGACTGATATGAATTCTACACATACACAGATGCAGTCATATAAATTAGCAAAGCCCAAATCACTAGTTACCACAACACTAGCAGTAATTTTAGCTATCATGTAATTGATAATTACTTCTGTAGTTTAAGTTACAGAACTATTATTTGATTATAATATCCCTCTTTTGCACACACTCTTCTGAATATGCCTTATAGGAAGAAGTGTTCCCTTGTTCCCTATTTTAAGAAACTTCTGAGAGTTTTTAAGACTGCTGAAAGCATTTAGCTAAGTTTTCAGCTACAGACCTTTAAACAGGAGCACAGAAAATATACATGTAGGAAAGGAAGTGCACATTTTAAAAAGCTGGCTAAAAGACAGCATTTTGATTTTTGCCCCAGTTGTTGATTTGATTCCATGAGACCATGAAGAAGACCAACCAGTGGGAATTAAAACATTAGATCACAATAAATCAACAGACATGAAAACATTAGCTCAGGCATTAAATTTACATTTTCCAGACCATTGGCTTATGTGACCCAGAATATACTTGGAAATTTGAAGTTCTGCTGTCGGTTCTGTAGCTCTCTTTCACTCTAGCCCAAAGCAACAATCACGAGGTGCAGGCTCTTGCTTCATTCTCTTGCCCTACACTGGAACATACTTATTTTTAGGCATGGTGTACTTACAACCTTATTACACACAGAAGTGGGGAAGATAAGGTCCATGCTCAGTCTCAGACTGGGATGATGTACGCACTGCTTAAATGGAAATAGCAGCTGTTGGGGGAACCGTACAATCAGCTGCATAGCTGCAAGAAGCTTTAGCATACTTGGGGAGAATAGAATTTTCAGATATTTCTTTTTCTAATATGGAAGATATCTTTACTGAGCATGTAACGGGCTGCCACTTTTTTAACAGTTTCAAGTTTTAAAAAAACTTTTCAAATAAGAAAGGATTTCAAGGGATGGCAAAAGCCACATTATCAAAACAAGTCAAATTCTTGCCACTAGCAGTAACTTTTGAGAAAAGCAGAGTTCAAAAAAAGTCATCAGAATTTTAAAAACTGTGACTAGATAATAATAATAACAACATAATATCTCTTAGTAATCTTCCAGGAAACTGTGGAAATTTCATCAATAGCAGCTTAGGAAAATTTCAACCTGAGGCCAACACCTATTATGAAAAATCAGAGGCAAAACATCCCAAAGTTACAGGCAACTGTTATACAATGGGACAAGTCAGAAAACCTCAATAATAAGCAACTACACATCCTATATTAAGCCCTTTCTATGCCACAAGGGAAAACAAAAAATAAATATTTTGCTGTCTTTTGGCTAACATGCTTTTAGCATGCTCTCTCACACTAGTATGACCAGAGTTTCTCCTAAACATTGTGCTGCAGTAAATGACTTCCCAGGATAGCTTTGTTTCTCTTCCCTGTCTCCGTATTATTTTAGAAATCATACTAGAATAACACCGGTGACAGATGTTTAAATGTGTCTGTTGTTGCCACAGTTTCAATAGCAGTGCACAAAGGCTGAAACGACCACATCCTGCCCACTACCATTCAGACGACTTGGCTCCACTGAGCAGGCCCAATGGGACACACATAGAAACGTTCCCCTTTTGATATCCCAGTTGAACAACGGTTCTCCTGGACTTCTAACTTTACCTCCCTTGTGGGAAATTCAGATAAATAAAAAACAACATAGTGAGCAAGCTTGTGATGGGAATATTGCCCAGGTACTAAAGAATATTTCATATTCTCAAACAATGCCAAATCAGTTCTAGAATATTTGTAGTAATATAAACAGAACACAATACAAATACAGAAATTTTTTTTAAGTTTTCCCATAATAAATTACCAACTATATGTGGTCATACATCTCTAATGCAAAAATATTCTACAGGTAAAGTTTCAAATCCACTCACACCTCCTCATTTCAACTGGCCTTGCCATGATGAGGCTATGCCTCATAAGTGATGGAGGAACCAGACACTAATGCCCTACATATAGTGCACATGCCCTTTATGTGACATACAGTGAAGGTCAGTGGGGCTGTTGATAAACAGGGACTTTTTGGAGAGGGTATAAGGCCATGACCTATAAATACGGAAGAGGGGATGCCCATAATACTTTTTCTCCTTTTTCATCAAGGATAGTCGTGGATCCAGACTCTTAGGGGCTCTGTGCACTGAACCTAATTCCTGGCTATTAGAAGTAGGACACTGGGGAAACCGAGGTACATCAAACCAATCACTCAGGTGAACACAAACTACATCCTTACCTTGCCCCCTCTAACAGAAGTTATGGCTGAGTTAAGTAGCACAGGGCAGGGGTAAAAATCTCCCCTTTGAAAGAAATCAAGAGTGGTCCCTCTGCTGATGGAAAGTCAGAAGAAAGCCTGGTTGCCTCTAGCCTGAGTTACATCTGCACTCTTCCGTAAGGCTACTCCAAGAGTCTGAGCTCTGAAAGCATCACGGGGCACAAGTTGCTGAGACCATTTTACTAAGAGTTAAGAGTTTCTCCCTTGAAGCTTCAGCTTAGCTGGGACTAAGTGGCAGAAGCACCTGTTATCAATGCACTCCCCGAGCAGCTATCCCTCACCAATCTGTCCAAGCAAAACTCAGACGTACGAGGTTCAGTCTTCACAAGTCTCTTGAACTAAATTATTTTTCCTCTGGATCAAGTTACTCATGTATTTGGTAATAGTGAGTTTGTCAAAGTAATTTTAAACAAAAAATAGTTACTAGGGTTACTGGGATATTGGATAGGTTTTAAGGTCATAGAATAAGCTGGAATTAATACAGAAACTTTGTAACTTTCTGCACAAGATTTACTTATTTTTAGAAATAACAAAATTAAATCCACAGGGATCTCATCAAGTCAATAGAAACTTTTTTTTTCTCTGAAATCATATCCATTAATACTACTATCACATGCAGGAGAACTAAGTCAAATAATAACTTTGGTCAAGGATTTACACCTATACTGGGCAGGAAAAATCTACCCATATCAGTGGCTTGTTCCATAGGATGTAAATTACCCTAATGATAGCAAGCAATTTTCTTTAGTCATTCATTCATCCTTCTAAAGAACAAGTTTCCAATTTATCAAGACAAATGAAGGAGTTGAACTACAATTCTTACAGGGAAAATTTAAGAAATCCTTTCAGTAAATTTTGATTTTGAACCACAGTGCCATACAACACAGATATTGGCATTCTGCACCATGTCAAAACAAGTTCCAATTACCGCAGGCTGTAATGTATTTTCTGATTCTAAAGCTGAGGAGGTAGATGCTAACTAGTCCTCTTTTATATCTGCTTACAATAATTTTACTGTGATTGAAGAAAAATAATTGAAATAACCTTCCACCTTCTGCCATCGGGATGCACAGTTTTTGTCACTTTACCACAATGGGTTGTTTCTAACACTACTGTCAAATTGCTTAGGGTAAATTCTTTATATATTCATTGGAAGTTCCCTTTTTATTTTTGCCCTGGCAAGGACTCTTAACTAAGGATGAAAGATCATAAAAGAGCACATTCTGAAAGGTATCATTTTCTTTACCTGTGTTTTTCAGGAAGAGTTGTAAGACACCAAAGCCCTTCACATATTAAAACCTTCTGGTATAACTAGTTAAGGTAATATTTTCCAAAGCATCATATTCACAGTAAGAAACCAGTTTATCTATTCTCATACGTACAGTAACTGGGAAAGAAAAAAAATGTTTTATTGTACAACTAGAACACCTGAATACTTCATTAGAAAAAGCAGAAACTGTGGCAGAAACTCGCATTCACAGATATAACAGCCACTAATATTATTTATTTGTACTGTTGGCAGTAGTTAAAGGTCTGGCTCACAAGAACTGAGCCACAGCGTGCAAGGCAAAGTATAGATACGGCATGTTTTTCTGTAAACCTTAGACTAGGCACAAAGTATGGGGGGAAAAAAACAAACAACCCAAACTGACCAGTAATGGAGAGGAGAAGCAAAATGCTGGCTTAACTGTATCAAAACAACATTTGTAATTAGGCTAAGAGCATATTCAAATTGTCAATTCCACAGATAAACTAAGTCACGGCAATTAAACGTTGTCCTTTGCATGGTGGTGCAACTTCTATTGTTTGTGTGCACGGGCATATCGCTACCACACAAGATACAACGATATGTAATTGCACCTTGGCACTTTTACTGGAAAGAGCGTATTTCTGACTGTCCTTTACATCAGCTTTGACATCAGCAGAATGATTCTTAGTTTGCTCTAGTCAAAGGAGGGGCAAAGTCTATATAATATTACGCTCTAAAGTTTCTCATTTCATCAGTAACTTGTTTTAATAAACAAGTAGAGTGTTGGAGGATCAGATGACTTTGGAGGAATGGAAGGTTATACTGTAGGTTCTTTCATTTCTAGGACAACTTTGATAGTGGAATGAATACAAACAGGCTTCTTTGACCACATTGCTATCTGTTAGCCACCCCACCCTTGATCATTTTAGCATCAAGTCAAAAGTGAACACCTAACAGATGTTCTCTAAGCCAAAAAAAACAGTTTCAGAGTTGAAGGAAAACAGTTGTTTGCATGACAAGATTGCCAATGTTAGCTTTAAATATAAAACCCCTTAAATTGCAAAAGGACTGAAAGACCATTAGAGATTGTATTTTTTAAAATACCCAATGATGGGTTCCTTCTCTGAGCAAGAATGAAGCATTGTAGAGCTGGAAATTGGATGCTGGGTATAGGCATACTACAAAATATCTGAGCAGAAATATCTGAGATAGATGTGCAGACTCCCGACAAGCAAAGAGCACTAAAACCAGCATAATCATGTCACTCTCTTGTGCAGCTATAACTCACAGCTTAGACCTCTCCATCAATGTACTGAAAATGACTCACCAGTAAGACCCAATCTAACTCGTAGCAAAATCACCTGCCCATAAACAAGACTGAAGTAACTACTAATTTCATTTAAAATTAACTGTTCGTTCTGAAATTCCAAGGGTCCAAATATGAAGGTAAAAATGTTTCTTTCCTAAGATACATGAAAACTCAGAAAATGGATTTCAGATAAAGATATACAGAAAATGAGGTGTTCTCACGAACGTTTTTCCCATATATATGAGCAGTCATTTTAGAGCTGGGACTCAGACCAGGGCAACTTCACCATTTTTAGACAGAGCAGGTTGGTGAGCCATTAAGGAAAGTTATTTCAAATAACTTTCAGCTGTATTCAATGACACAAAGCTGAACTTCATTATACAATCTCATCTTTGCAGTGGACAGAAGATGATGTAGAAAAGCTCCATCACAATAAGCTGTCTGATGCTTCTTTCTTCTGTGTTTTTAGGGCAGTGGCAGACATTTCGTTGGGAAGATATCTATTCTGGGAGGTTGCACTACACTGTGGAAAGCATGCTGCTTCCAAGCAGAGAGGGGGAAAGCACAGATGCAGTATTGAAGTCCTCAGGTTGTTCCCTCTTCCACGAACAGACATGCAAGATGAGGAAAAGGATCAGGGAAACCAGACTGCGCAGGAGGCAGAAGTGATTGGGAACAAGTGGGGGTTTTTTCCCCACTTGTGACATGCCACCCCTACCAATTGCCAAGTAAAAATGGAGGGTCCAATTTAAGTATATTTGTGACAGAACTTGCCCTGACCTGCAATAGCTATAGCTGTGCTTTATAGTGTTGGACAGTGACCCAAGGCAATGTGAGAGGGACTAATGGCTCAGCAAATGTGGACCGGCTGTTTCCACAGCCAAATAACCACAACCCCTGGCTGCTACCTGCGATGAAGACACACAAAAGGGGGAGTTTCAAAGGAAGGAGTAGTTCTGCAGTTTTGGTTACTTCTTTGAGATGTGTTTGCTCGCTTCCAGTTAAGCAGTGGGTTGATTCCTCATAATTTAGATTTTAATTTACTTTAAAACTTTTCTCTTCAATGTATTTAATGAGCGCAATAACACTACAAAATGTGTATTAGTCAGCTAATACACCCACGCCCTGGGTGTGTTATAGCCCTCGGCAACACTGCTGCCCCAGTACATCCAAGATGTATGCATACTAGCTGACAAAAACACACCTTGTTGTGTGTTATTGCTTACATAAGACAGGACTTAGCATATGTAACTGTATATTAATGACACGCCTTGATACATTGTTAAACTGGAAACTATGGTTGTACTCCATCAGAGGCTTAGGTGTGTGCTGTATTACACAGAGCAAAATTAATTAAGAAATCCTGCGTTCTTGCTGGCAGTAGCTGCAGCGATATGCTGGGAACAGGAGACCGCACTGCTCACTGACCTACATGGAGCAAGATCCGGGCCAACCTCCTAAGTGCCGAATGCCTCTCAGACAGAATCTCTATCCTGAAATATGCTACGATGATACAATTCTTTTAGACAGAATAAAAAAATCCCCATTTATTCCCCCCACCAAGGCTGCAGGTTCTCCATCACAAAACAGCCTGAGTCAGAGCTGCTGCCAAAGGGGCCTTTCCCCTCCACCCCCCCGCCAATCTCCCAGCCCTCCTCTGCGCCAGCGCTGGCATTTCTGCAATCAGATGGTGAGAAATCAGGGATGCGATCTGGCCAACCCCTCCCATGCTTTTTTCCCTAGGTTAGTTTTACAGTTTACCACTCACGCTCATACTGGCACCAGAGAGGCGGCAGAAACACATGGCTGGGACCTCCCTTTTTGACGCCAGCCCACACACAGGCTGGTTTAAAGCGATCGCGAAACCGTATCATTAACAATGTTGGCAAAAACCTTCCCACAGACACAGTTATCCCGACAAAAAGTTGCCTTGCCCCAGTGACTTTTTTCATTTGAATATCGAGTTAAGGTGGCTCTCTGCTGTGGAGCTGAGGGGGAGGTTTCCCCAAATAGCTCTGCTGGCAAAAGTCCTTCGAGTCTGCAGTGCAGCAGTACTGACTTCAACAGAGCAATGCCAAGTGATACCAGCAGTGATGGAGCCACTAGTGTTTTGATACTGATTTTTATTCATTGCCCTATTTTCAATATCTTATACTTTTTCCTCTAAGGACGTTAACCAAGCTCTCCCTTTCTTTATGATTTTTACCTTTTAATGTTTCAAGCTTACTCAACAGGAAAGTTTTACCTCCAGCTGCCACAGAGCCATCAGCTCTCCTACCAGGCCCATTTGAAAGAAGTAGTAAGGTGTTAATTAGGGTGTTAATGGCTACAGAAACACCTTTTTTTTTTTTTTTTTTTTCTTCATTTTAAGGAAGAAACTGCTGGAAACTCAGCATTGCTTGCAGAAGTGTTAGACTACATAAAAAATTTAACAAACCAAAGTGCCTTTATTCGGCACACAGCGTAGATAGTCTTTAGCTCCCAACAGCTCCAAACTACAATTCTGTTTATTCTCTTTCACCTTTCATTTGGAACCATTTTGTTGTGGAAAAAAAGGTATATCTTCTCCTGGTGTCTTTGAGTGCCAGAATATTTTTTTTTCATCTTTAAAATGAATTCCATACCAGAATCTGCATCTTCACAACAAGAAAATGGTTGTGTTAATGTTTGAAGTAACGTGTGGCTTCACAAGTCAGCTCAGCCAACCTCGCATCCCTCTGCTGCCGAAAGAGGCTGCCCCCCTCTCCTCTTCCCTGCTGAGTCTTCCCAGCGCCAGTCCACAGTTGCGCTGGCTCTGGCACTTAACTGAACTCACAGAGGTATCAGACAACTCACAAAACAGACGTGAAGTTGTTTACTTTTTTGCTGGGTTCATTTTCTGCCAGTTGAGTGAGCTGAACCAGCTGAAAGAGGGGACAGTGCTAAGCGCAGGGAAAGCAGTGGGAAACATGTACTTGGGGGATTCTTCCTTTTGACAGCAGCAAGCTGCTAAAATAGCTCAGGCATCTTGTGAAACCTCACCCTAAGGGCACAGCTTTACTAAATCGCCTGATACAAATAAAGAGTTTGCTATTACAGAAAGAGACAGGTCCTAGTAGTCACCCGATCTCACATTAAACTAGTTCAGTTTGCTAAAGTGGCAGAAAACTACCTGGGGTGGCCGTTGCTCTTTGCCAGGTCAGCAAGTAGAACTGGCACGTCTTCTGGTCAGGTGAGTGTTGGAAGCTGACGGTAGGCACAGGCAGAACTGTGTGGCAGGGGCAGGAAGGAGGAGAAGAGCCAGGGAGAGGAGTGAGCCCACTTCCTTTCAGCTGTCGTGAGAGCTGAAACCTTGTGAAATCATATCCCATTTTATGAAAACTCCTAACAGAAAAAAACCTTATTTCTCCACTCCTGTTAACAGATAACTGTGAAGCTACTGTTCCCCCAAAGTCTTTATATAAACTTGTTGACTTGGGTAGAAGCTAAAAACTGTGTTTCTTTTTTATCAAAATTTTAATTTCATGTAATATCCCAGTCTAACAGTCACTGCAAAAATAGATACAGTGATTTCAGATACTGCTGTACACCAGACTGTGTGTTACCATTCTCCCAGCTTGATGAGTTAATCATGACTGTTCTTCAATCACTGCAGTGCAAAATCGGCACGGTTGGTTCAAATTATCCTCGGCAGCAATTTATATTAACCAAAGGAGGAAATTTTGATTGCAATCTGCAAATAATTTTTGGAGATGTCAGATGGACAAGAAACCTTACTTCCAACACTGCAGTTAGAACTGGGTGGATAGGCCCCCTCAAAGGCTTGGCATCGCACCAACACTCTTACAGGTATATAACACCATTTGTCTTTTTAAACCAGCATCTTTCTAAATGCCGGTTGTTTTCAACTTTCATTAGCTGCTGGTTTTTAAAACACTTTTGTCTCTTGACTGGGATTTTGGGGTTTTGTTTGTTTGCTTGCTTGTTTTTCAGTGGAGCAGGTTATTTGGATCCTTATGCTTTATGTTACAGCTAGACCAAGATGAGAGTGCATTTGGCAGGTGGGCTTATGTCACTCAGAGATTTGAGGCAGCTGGTACCTTTGCCAACAAAAAAGCTTCTTCTCTCAGCATATGCTACATCAGTACTAGGGAGGTTTGCACCACAACTGTGCCAACCCAGTTACTGTGGCACATTTGTAAGTGTAGCATGACAAGACCTCAGGTTAGTGATCTTTATACGCTGTTCTGACATGAATTTTGCTTGTGGGGCAGAGGGATGTTTTTGCATCACTTCTATTCAAACACACTCATATCTTTGGCTTTTGGTTACTCATATCTATTTTCTGATCTGTTCTGATAAAAGCCTATTAGAAAAGATATTATACAGAAACTTCAGATCCAATTTGCAGAAATATCTGGAGTCATAAATAAACAATGGAGTTCATGAAATCTGATCCATTAAAAATACAATCTTGTGACCTGTGTCTGGCTCTGGCAGATGGCTTCTCCTCAGAAAAGCTGTTGAAATTCTGAACATTCACGTCTGAACTCCACTCCAAACTTAATTTAAACTTCAGTTTAATAAATCTGGATCATTACCTCATCCTTACTTTTAACTACTAATAGCAAGTAACTTTATGGATTGCTACACCTGACAAATTATTAAATATTTCAGCTATTTTCTAAGTGAAATGAAATCTACATGCATTTCTTTAGTCCCCATCTCCTTTCAGAGAAACGAATGTATCTTCCTGCACTGGTCTTACTTTATTTAAATAACCTGATAACTCATCCTTTCTCATCTTCTCAGGATTCAAAATAAATCAGTACTGTCTCTTAGTCTACTCTTTCCTAAGGAATACAGTCCTCGCAGATCTAATCTTTTTGAGCAACTAAAATCCTCTAGTCTTTGAATCATTCTGGTTTTGTAATGTTTTTCTATAATAAGAAAACCAGGATGCAGGCACTACCTCCCCTAATTCACATTCTAACATTTGTATTGGCGCAGGAAAGCCTGCAGTATTGTATTTGGACTAGATTGTTCACAGACGTGCAAGTATTTCACTTCTGAAGTTACAGAATTGTTCATCTTTTTTAAGAAATTATTGTTCACTGAAACACTAAGTTAAGAAAAAATACTGAAGGAAAAGGAATGAAAATAAATTATTTCTCCAAAGAAGGTAATTACATAGCTAAACATTATCTATGGAGCGAAAGAAAATCCTAAGAATCAATGGGGCTTGTCAGAGTTACTTTAATGTGCCTGATTTTTTACAAACTCTAACCTACAATTTCCTGACATCTTAAATTACATGTTTCTGAGAGGAGTACAGTTTGGCTACAGTGTGTCATACATACAAAGTCCTTGCTGACTGAACAGAAGGACATTTTTGATGCTATTATGAAAGGCTAGAAAAATCCTTACAAAATATGTCCCCTGAAAAAATACATCCCAAAGTTAACTTACTGGTCTACAGACAGTATTCAGTGCACTCTCTGCTGAGATTCAAACTTAGTTCCCAGCATCCGTTATTAACTCCACCAGAAGGGCCTGAATAATCGGTAAACCAAAGCAAGAACAGGGGAAAATCTTCTGGATCCCAGAGGGCTGCAATCCAAGAGGATGGAAAATAACCAACCCAAATATTTTGATCAGAATTAAGTATTAATGCTTCAGTGGCTTCCAGAAAGGAATATGATTAAATGGAGTTTAAAACCAAATATTAAAGAAGGAAAATAGATTTCAAGTTATTATGCAAACCAGACATTTTCCATCCAAATTCAGGCACTGAACTTCTATAATCTGAATTTTAAAACATAAGTTGATGTCTTGATTGTAAATGGTGTTTTTTCTTTCTGAATGTCATGCTAAATTACTGTGTGCATATGCAGGGTGCGTGGGTGTAAGGGATTGGCACAAGGAGGAATTCATTCTTGTAAAAAAAAGGTTTTTCTAAGGGCATGGTTAAGAATAAGAATATAGCACTTCCAATAAAAATGGAACTAACCACTGTTTGTAAACACATCAATGTGCAAATGAAGAAGCATTACTCGTTAAGTACTGACAATATTTGATTCAGCCCACGCATACACCAGTAAGCTGGTCTCGCTGGCCTTAGTCTCATCCTTCTCATCTCTCTAAGAGATCTCTCATTCTCTCCACGGTGCCTCACAAGTCAATATGAACAATCTTCAGACTGGTCTTCTGAACACATCTCCACTATTAATTCCTACATGTATTCCATTATTAAAATGCAACTTAGACATACTGATTGAAATGCTTGGCTTCTGTAATTCCCATTTTGCTTCATCAACCAGAGCAGCACAACAGCTGTTACAAGGCTTTTATATTTAAAACACTTTTCTAGACCTACTGTATATTTTCAGTTTACACATCTGCGATACAGAATTACGAGAGGTAGATGGAAAGTCACAATGCACTTCTAAATACAGCAAGCTTTACTGGAACCTGTCTTAATATATACAGCCATAGCTTTCTCTCGTTATTACGAAGTAGCATTTTGTCTGTATATCTGAAAATTAGGAATGCTGAGCTTGTGGGCCTAATCAGGCAAGGCAGCGAGTAAGCCCAAAGTTTACTAACTTCAATAGGATGTAGAAGTTCCCCACTCCTGGCATTTTTGGACTAATACAGCAGAACTTTTTAGCTTGTACAAACTGGTGCAGCTCTGCTGTGTCACTGGCACTTTGCTAATTTACATGAGTTGAGCCTTTCTTAGTCTAGTGAATGTGGGAAGTGCTTAAACAAATAAGAAAGCCTATTTCATGCTGCATCTGTATCTTGGAAGATTGTTATATAGTTAATTGTACAAAAGAACAACAGAGCTGTGCAACCAAAAAAACTGATGAACAAATTTCTCATAATATTTATGCAACAACATCTCAAAATACAAATTAATCTCTAGTTTGCATTTCAATTGTCAGACTAAGATGAAGGTATCTCAGCACAAAATCTATTTGTAAGAGACAACAATATTATTGTTCTGTAGTGCATATAATTTGATGAATGCCATTTCTGAAATAGTTTTTAACTCTTCATCCAATCAGAATATGCACGAAAACCTGTCCCCTGTAACAGTCATATACCATTCTGCAGAAAGATGCCAAAATGGTATAATCTTAAGAGAGTATAAAGGACTATGTTAACATTTGCTGACCTTTTCAGGCTTATTGAAACCACATTTTTTCAATTTCCTTGAGATAATGGTACTTTGGATCAACATGTGTGTTTGATCTCAAGTTATTTATAATTTCCTATTGAAAGTACATAAAAATTTAGTCCTGCTAAGTTTCATCTCCTTGCATGCCAATAGTCTTCCAATAATTGAATTGAGAACACTTGCTGTCCAACAGCATCTATAAAGAATACACCTATATACACCCGTTTAACACCTTCTTGTATGCCTTTTTTCCCCCCTTAATCTAAATTGCTCTAAATTTGTTTTTAATACAGCATTATTTTCTATGAACACATTATAGGGTTAGGAACCAGGAATTTCAGTTCCAATTCTATCACTAGCCATCTTGGCTAAAACAACCAAAAATGACAGAGTAAAATATTCTGACATTATCAGAACAATTGACAGAAGCCTCAGTATGTAATATGAGTTTGAAATTATTTTGTTGCTTCAAATTGGCAGTGTCTTTTGAAAAACACAAGGCTCTAAAGGTAAGAATAAAGTAAAAAATGCTTGGAAGCAAGATTAACAGAAACCAAATCAGTTTCACTTTTCTGAGCAGAAAAGGGAGCAGGTTAAAGTTATTGAGGCCAAAAATAACCTTTCAGATTAGCATGCCTTCAATAGACAAGACCGGCTGCTTCTAACAAAGAAGAATAAAACTTGGATGGGTCAGAAGCCAATAACGGTTTGGGACTTACCCAATTTGAAGTCTTACAAGTAAAAATCTGAAATCTTGAATTAGACTCTATTTGTCACCCAAAAGCAATACAGAGTGAATCAGCAGGCAGTCATCATTTTCTGTCTGCTCCACACACTAATCAAGCTGCCTCATTCTGCTGTAGTGACAGCCCATCATTAAGGCATTAGAAACCTAAGCATCTGAATTGAGTCTTTTCTTAGGACTGTGGTCAGATTTGGAATTGTACTAGTCTCTGTCTCTATCAAAAATAGGAAGCCTAAGGAAAGGCTGCACGACTGAAGGCATTCTTTCTCATGTGTACATGGTGAACAAGCAATGGGATGCTGATACACACAGTTCAATCCCGCTATTCCCAAGGATGTGCTGTTTTCACAGTTTTCTGTGTCTGCAGGCAGAGACTAAAACCGGCTCACAAATGCCCATAATAGTTGTCTTGACCAAGTCTAGAAAAGATCCTTTGCTGCTACTTTCCTCAAAGCTGAGACAATATAATATTTTGCCATGAAATGCCGTTCCTGCTGAGACTGCCAAGCAGTAGTACTTCGGACAATTCTACCAGAATTTAATTTTACAAATACCCAAGCTGCAGCAGTCTGAAAAAAGCTCTGCAGCAACAACAGGCCAGTTGGGACGCACAGACAACTCTAACACATCACTATCCCAAGAAATACGTGCAAATTGGTGGTCCTAGAGGAGCGCTGAGAGCCCTTCCTTGCATACTGAACTGTGGATCAGCATCTATTCAGCCTTGAGAAAAGGAGGCTTAGAGGTGATCTCATCACCTTGTATCAGTACTTGAAGGGAAGTTACAAAGAAGATGGAGACTCCCTTTTTACAAGGGGTCACATGGAGAGGACAAGGGGTAACGGGTATAAGTTACTCTAAGGGAGGTTCCGATTGGACACGAGAGGGAAATTTTTCACAATGAGAACAGTCAACCATTGGAACAATCTCCACAGGGAAGTGGTCGACTCTGCTACACTGGATACTTTTAAGACTCAGCTGGACAGGGTGCTGGGCCATCTTGTCTTAGACTGTGCTCTTGCCTAGTAAGGTTGGACCAGATGATCCTTCAGGTCCCTTCTGACCTGGTGTTCTATGATTCTATTGTTAGGATTAGTCAGCACCTGTGTAGGAGTTGGAAGAGGTTTAAGGCTGTGATAAATACTTTGACATTTTTTGTTTAAAAGCAAGAAGAAACCATCTCTACTGATTTACAAAAGGGTGAAATAGCTGAATGAACAAGTCTGCCTATGACCTTGAATGGGGCAGGCAGGTGGTTTCAAATGATTACCTCAAATTTTTTTTTTTTTTTTTTTTTTTTTTTTTTTTTTTTAGTTTTTACATTCTACATTACATTTTATAGAGATGTTTCTCTTATAACTGGATAAATGATAACACAGGGAAATTTCATCCTGCCAGAAACCCAATGACCTCTCCAGTTCTTACTTTCAGTAACATCAGCACGTACATAATAATACCTTTTGCTTAGAATCTGCTAGTTAAAGCCCAAAGAAGTTCATATAGAAACAAGTGGCCTTTTTTGGACTAATGATAGAAATAGGGGAACGGGCTTGAAAGTTATTGAAGATCCACCGAATTATTAACATAGATTAACTGGTGAAGTGTGTTTTCCTTTACATAAGAACCCCAATAACGCCAACGGAACAAAACCAGCCAAGAACTGACCTTTGAAACTCTACAACAGCCTTTTGCACCTTAACCTTTTGTACAAGGCATCTTAGCATATCAATTCTAAACAACATTTTTGTTTAAAATGTGACTGAATTATATAAAGGACAAATGTTTAAAATAATTTAAAATTAAATAAAAGATTTAATTTAGGATTAAAACTTTCTCTTTTATGCTCAAACTCTTTCCCTACAATTATATTTCATTTGGCCTGATCCTTTTCCCTCCCCAGTCTTTTTCTTTGATCAATAAACCCATACTAGTTGAACGTAGATAAAAATCAGGGTCATTAAGTTAGGAAGGCAGACTCACCAAATTCAAACATGTATAATGAATATTTTCTTTCCATAAAGTTGTGTTCAGCTTTACAGCTAAATCAAGGCTGAAAGCTTCAGCAGTAAGGCACCTACATTAGGTAGATAAAGGGAACACTTTTTTTAATCTTAAGTATTTTACAAGTATGGATTACAACACTACAACTACTATTCTGCCATTCAAAATTAAAAAGGAAGTGAACTGATAAAAATATAAGCTGCCACAAAACCCTACATTTCTTTTCTTGAAACTTTTCATACTTGCATGAAAACAGTCTACCTAACAGACATCAGCTTCAGTAAAGAGAAACACTATTTGTTTTATAAATGGCCACTGCAAAAAAACTTATTCAACTCACATTACATTCTATCATTATTCATTGTTGTTTCCACAAGAGCTGTAAGAAAATAAACATTGACTTTGAGTTTCATTACCAGTTCCCAAGTTTGAACCAAAGTCTACTTACCTGCATCTTCAATAAGCCTAAAAATTTTAGGATAGTGTCTGACTTTTGCTTTGATCTGATGGTTCATCCAGACCAAACCGTAAGAAATTGAGTGGATTAAAACTATGTGAACCAGAATAAACATGCAAATAAAAATATTTGCATAGACTCCCTCTTCAGTGACACTGCAAACATGCACATAACTGAAGGCTGAGTTTCTTGGGAGATGTGCATGAAACTTTTCATAACATGGTATCACCTTGCTCTCTCATCTGTGTTTCTAGTACACTTGAGTGCAAGCACACCAATCAACATCAGCTACATTTGAGAGCAGGGGTACATTTTGAAGAGTTAAAAATAAATCACTGTAGTAAAATAAAAATGTAAAAGTGTATGAATTCAACTGAGAAGCAAAAGATAGTAGATCACATTTTAATTAACACTATTTAAAACTCAAGCTTTCAAGAACTATGTCTAATTCTCCCTGGGTTTCAATGACACTATCTAGTTGGTTTTCTTCTTTTGAAAATTGCAGGCTGCAACTGTACTTTTTGAGTATCATGCTTGTCTCACTTCTATATGCTGAAGGGATAGCAAAAATCCCTCCCAAGTAATTCTGCTATCCAAGCTCAGATGCTCTTGTATAGTGATATTTCTATCCGTTCTTTTCTTGCCTCTCCTCTTCCTCCCTTCTTTGCTTTAGATCACAGTCAGTTTTAACCCTATGATTAAACTGTCATTAGTGAGCAACTTCTACAATGTTAAAACTATGGGGTTTTTAAACCTCAGTTTTCAAATGTGAGAACGTCAAAACAATGTGGCTTTTTCCCTCTGTGACTTCACAGGAGTGTATAACAATTGTTATGAGCTGTTCCAAATTAATAACCAGATTTGAACAAAAGCTGCAAAGGTAAAAATGCCATCAGAGGACAAACCACTAACAGTGTCACTCAGAAGTTTCTGCCTACATTTTCACATTTTCAGCCCAGGTTTCGAGACTAGAGATGAATTACAAAGTACTATAAGGAGATGATTATGTATTATGCGGTATAATTCTAGAAAGTTATTGACACCTGTAATTACTTAACTAGAAACAACATAATTTTAGCATCATAATATCAAGTTATTCTTACATAAATTATTTTATGCAAATGGAACCATAATTTATGAGAACATAACCCATTTAAATCAATGTCAATGATATCACATTTAGGTTAAAAGAAATAGCAGAAATGTGTCATTAAAATCAGAGGTGATGAATCTAGGTCACAGTTCTAAGTGCGGCTTGGCATTTAATCTGAATTTAAAATGAATGTTCATACAGGGCATTGAGACTTTATGGTACATTAGAAACTCACAGCAGAAGTAACAAAAAGCAGAGAGACGCCCTTTCATCATCAACTCTCAAACAAAAAAAATACAAGTAATTTGAAAAGTGCATACTGAAGGTAGCAGCAAGCATTCAATTGCTGTACGTGCCAGACTGACTACTACCATAGCTCCAAGTAGTATCCAAACACTTCCCAAACAAGTAACAGTTTGCTGCTTTTCCATCTGTAGCAAAAGTAAAAAATGAGGTGGGATGGTGGGGATGTAAAGGACCTTTTTACAGGCATTAGCAAGCTGAATAAAGGAAATTTTGCTTCCCATCAGGAAAGTCACAAGAAATCACTTATGCACAGTACTTTCTGTTCACATTAATGAACCTGAAACATATGCTTAAGGTCTTAATTCTGATAGTGACCCAAGTCCCTGTTCGTTCATCCATCCTGCTTCTGCTCCAGAAAACCAGACTAAGATTCTGTTCAAAGTCACAGGCTATGACTCTATATCTATGCACAGTACTGTATATGAGAAATAAAAAACCCTCTAGACAGAAATACGACTGCTAGAAGAGACATGCAGCCAACAAGAAAGCTGTGCAAGTCGATACCTATCTTCTCAGAAAGCTCACGTGATAGCTAGACTTGCACATAGCGACTGCAAAAAATATATTAAATTAATAGGACCAGTATTTTTTCTGACTGTTTTGGAGAACAATGTGAACCATCTTAGCACAAGTTAATAGTGCTGGTATGCCCCCTACGCACACTGAAGACACGATAGCCCTATTTTACTCCCGAAAACACAAAACCTTTCAGTTTAGAAAGCTCCTGGAAGGTTCCCAGAACTTTCTTTTACATCTTTTTATTAGGACCTGCTGATGGCTTCTCTATGCTTGATCAGATCTCTAGGCCAGACAGAAATAAGGGCTCTGAATCTTGCCTTGTTTTCCTTCAGGATGTTGCGAGTCAGCAGGGCACTAAGGACAGATGAAACTTTTGCTTTCTTCTTTGTAGGCTCCGAAATACTACCCATCTAGTTAGAGGAGCCAGAAAAGGGTGTGGGTATTTCACTGTGACCTGCGCCCATAATGTATCTATGCCAAGAAACATAAAGAAGCTGACCCTCTTAATAACAGGACTACAAGTCCCAAAGATCCTTAAATATATAAACTAAGACCAACTACTATACTGCAGAAATCACCTTGTATAATGACAGAATTAGGAAAAAAATGCACATGCTTTTTTTCTGACAGCTCTCAAATTGTTTATTTGTAGATGCACTGAAGTTGTCCAAATAAAACAGCAAAATGATCTACAGAAATCATATTAGGTGCTATGCATAAACAACACTTACTGCAAGGAATTAAAAAAACCCCGAAAACCAATAAAGAGATGAGATAGGAAGGTCTTTTTTTTTTTTTTTTTTTGGGGGGGGGGTGTGTGTGTGTAATATAATCTTACTTCCAGATCTAGTTCTTTAACAAAGATTATATCAGATATATTTTTGTTCTTTGTATGTTGTGTAATCAAACTGGTTTAGACATCTCCAATAATGAAGAGTTGCTACTATTATTATAAAGTCATATAAAAGTAGGTGAGCAGCTGTAGCCTAATAAACACACAGCTGAACAAAGGAAACTGCTGACAAGCTGCAATCTTGTTTTAATGTAAATTCTCATGTGTTCACATCATATTTTAATTGTACACAACAATAAATAAGCTTCTGTCACTAGCAGTTTCTCATAAGTGGGCTAATGCTAATTATCCCTCTATTTTCAACCACATGGTTTTAGTGAAAAGATTATGTCAGGAAAATTACACGAAAATAATGAGCTTTGCAAGCCATTTGAGTGGCAGAAAATACTATCGTTTTGATTTTTGATTTTTATTTGATTTTTCTAGTTTTATATGAAGGCTGTGACAACTCTCCCATAAGACATCTCAATATTTCAAGCATTAGATCTAGCAATATATTAATTATGTAAGAAATATACAACCTATTTCCCTAAATTTTTCATTCAGATTGTTGTACTGGTGAACTGAAAGCCAAAACGTGCAACTCCAGCACCATCAGTGAATTTAAGGGCTGGTCTTTCTTACATCTGGAAATATACAATTAAATATGGGCAACAGGTTTCCCTTCTATTCTGCCCTTTGTTCTACAGCTGGCATTAGAAAACGTTTGTTTGGTCTGAAACATTTGTACTAGTCTGACAAAGTTATTTTAACTCTGACTAATGATAAGATACAGCATCTAAAAGAATGATTGTCCAGGGAATGATTAAGAAGAAAGAGCCCTTTGAGCCACTCAAGTGCTACAAACTTGCTTCTTTTAATTTTCACTCTTTTTGTCTGATTAACACTTCTAGTTACATGTCTTAAGCGTCCAGTCAAAATCAAGACTGTACTGAGTACCGTATAAACATACAGCTTGAGACACAAAGGTGATGCTTGCATTATGTGGTGGCCCCTAGACCAGATATACATACTTTCTATACTGCAAGCATGGCATCAGGACTGGCTGGAGCACAGCCTGTACTGCATGGGGGAACCCGCATGCTTAAGCGCACTGCGTGGGTTAGCGTGTTTGCACTGGCTGCCTTGCAGAGCAATAGAGTTGATGGAAGACTGAGGGGTGCAGAGACTACTGCACCTATAGCTGCTTTATTAGTGTGGTACCAACAGTTGGCCAGCTGTTTCATATACCTTGGCTGATTTTCTGTTTAAAACATAAACACTCTTTTTGTTTCTTTTAAACAAGTTGATGGGCAATAGTGTTTGCATCTCACATGATGTTAGCATGATAGCGCTATATATGATACTATTGAATCTTTTGGGATGAGGGTTCAAGTAAGGTTGCCAGAACTTCTCTATTATCACTAATAATACGATTGTGGCTAGATAACGTCCCTAGAAGACCTCATCCAGTGATGACACTATAACACATGGTGGCTTTGGCGCCCCTTCTCTCTCCCTACAGTCTTCCTGAATGCACACAATTTCACTGGAGCACATTCCCCGCTATTGACATTATAACACAGAAGTCCAGCTCTGATTCAGCTTCTTTGCAGAGGAGAGGAAGATGCATCCCTGTCCATCAGAGGGGAGAGGAACAGAAAGGTACATGAGGAGTGCAACCACCTCCAATCTCTTTCCTTCCTCTCTGTTGGAACAGAGAGGCTGCAAGCTGAACCCCTGTAAATTGGGTGGGGAGATGGATCAAAACAGCACAGAAGGGACAGGCTGTACAGAGTGGGACACAGGACTCATATCACACTAAAATCAGTATGTTCAGTAGTCTCAAAATCTAATGCATTTCATATTTTTTTGGAAATTACACAGATTCAGAACTGCAGTGGTACCGTGGTATTGAGATGGTATTCATCACGGCTTTATATTTCTCACCTCTAATTGTTTCCAGACATCATTATTTCTCTTTCTCACATACACGTATTCAGCAGTAGTCAGTGCTGCTCCTTTCATATTCCAGTCCACGTCCTGCCACTGTCCTCTGCACCTTGCCTTACTCCCAGATGTCCCAGAGTCATTAAATCACTGTCAGAGTGATTACATTTGCATTCTACTTTCTCATCCAAGTTCAACTAAAAGTATCATTATTTCAGAAGTTCTTGAAGTATTCTACAAGGTATTAGTCAAGAGTGGCATAAAACAATCTTGGCAGATTGATGTTTGGATGCTATTATTTTCTAGTAGAGATGGACAAATTCAGATTGTCTTGTTTCAAAGCCATTTGAACTTTGTGGGTCAAAAGCTTGATTACATCATTACTAGGTTCAATCTCCCATTTAAAACAGTTTGTTAAAAGGGGAGTGAGGAAAAAAACAGATACAAGCTTTGAAAACCAAAAACCTATCGGTGCTAGCTTTGCTTTTAGGAAGACTGTTAGGCTTCCCACGTAGTTTAGTCTCATATCACAGCATCCTATTTCATTACATTTCATTTTCTTGAAATATACCACTAAAGAACTTAAACAGAATTTAAATTGTTAAACCAAAATACTTAGTATCTTATAGAATATTTCTGCTCCCCAGTCAATTCTTTGGTCTCTTCTTTCAATCCTTTTATAAGAGAAATAATTTTTTTTTGCTAGGACTTAAAGTACCTAATTATTTGGGATGCTAAACCAGAGAAACTTTTTGTAGGCCTGATATTCAGGAGTAAGTAATTACTACTTTCAGGAAATTAGATATCCTTTGGAACCTCTGCAACTAAATTTGGAAAATTAAGGTATTTCAAACACTAGTTGTTTTAGAAACTTTTAGCCATTATGTAGATGGAAATACTAAAAAATAAGAAAAGTTATAATTTAATGAGAACATTTTAAAGGATTATGGAACAGTATATAAGCCTAATAGGTGTACACACACAAGCACATAGCAGTATGCTAATGTAATTATGTACTCGAGATCATAAATAGTTATGCAAAATTAAAGTATGAAGCTGCAAGAAGGGGAAGAGAATCTTGTTGAAACCTGCAGTGGTCAAAATGTAAGATGAGAGTAGGCATTTTAACATTCTTGCTCCTCCAGATTTCAACATCAATTCCCACAAAGCTTTCAGCTTCATTTAAAAGAAAAAAATGTAAGTGTCAAGAAAAATCGAGAGCATCTGGTTCAGGAGAGAAGGATCAAAAACATATAAGTAGAGGTGGAAATGTAGAACAAAAAAGACATGTTGAGAAAAGGATCCTAACAAATATAATGGTGAAGGCGATATAGAGACTAGAAGAGTCTATAAAATCATTCATTATTAAATAACATCACCTTCAAAATGTAATATATATTCCATCTTGGAACTACAATTACATGAATAAATTGCATGAGCATCTCTCTGATGTCATCAGAGCTCCTCAGTGGAGCAACAGTCCACTCGAGCAATCCTGAGGGCATATTATTTAAATCTTTCAATGACAACTGTAATTTGCTTTTCAGCAATAAGATTTTTCCTCGCCAAGCTAAAAGAAATATTGTTATATTAGCAGAGTCAGGACCACACATATCTGACTGATATATGGGGCACAAATTACTCTTAGCCATCTTATGGATATAGACTTCAGAAATAAATATTGTGTGCCATTACGTGAACATACCCCCATTTATATTGCAAATACATAAACTGTACTAATGGTTTAAAATGACAAAAGAAGGCCCTGATCTTTATAAACAATGATTCCTTTTATGCTTTATGTAAACGTGTCATTTTATCAAGTATGCTACAAATTACCTCTTATAGTGTTTAAATACTGGTAGTACTTTGAAGAAAAGTAGCAGTATGAGGATGTGTTAATATACTCATTTCCATAGGAATTATTGGATTGTAAAAGATTAACTTGTTTTTGTTTTTTAACTCTAATCTGCTTTGTCTAGACTTTTGCTCTAATGAGAATAAGCAACTCACAGCTACTCACTGAGGGTTCTTAGTTAAAATTTTAGGGCTGACTAAATGCTGATTTACCGGTAAGCTCTGCAGAGCTTTTCTGCTCTGGCACTCAGAGCCAGCAGTACTGGGCCCAGGCTCCCCCGGGAAATCCTGCCTTTGTATCTCCCCAAACCCACCGCAGGGAAAACCTCTGCCTGGAGGACAGGTGGAGAGTCTGGAGCTGGCACTTCCCTGGAAACGATGGCATCTTGCATGAAAAGCCACAAAGGAAGCATTCAGTTAGAATGAGCACAAGGTATTCTGCCCTGATTATTTCTTCTTTTTTCAGTGACAAAATGGGACAACAGTAAATTGCAGTTACAAATAATGTAATTTGTTTAAACTATTAGTCTTATGGACCCCACTGTTTAGTATACATACCTCACATCACATATATATACCTCACATCATGTATACATGGCAGATTTTTATACACACATTTTGTTTAGCACAGGTAGGGGCAGGTTTTGATATCAACTATCTTCTTCTGATGCAATTCTAATATGCAATAAGTCTATTCATTACAATTACCAAGGATTTACAGCATAAAAATCAGATTTTCGTCCACAAAGCACAATATTAGGCACTATGGAACATACCATTTTGACTTTTCAACGTATACTGGAGTTATGCTCTACAACAGTTCTCTCGCAATTAAGCACACCAGTATATTCCCTTAAAAAATGAATTTTAAATCATTGGAGCTACTTGATACCATAAGATTACACACATCCGTTGATCCATTTCTAAATGACCACTAAATATTACTGGAAGACGTACTCTTTTATTGATATTAAAGGATTTAGGTAATCATCTGCTTTTGACAAGACTGAGGATTGCATGTCAACTTCATTGCTCTTAAAATGCCCCCTGAGAGGTCTAAAATAGCAAGCTGTATAAGCAGAGTAGAGCTGGTATGCAAATTATGAAATATTCTTATGCTGCATCATATGAACTCATCAACTAGGCATTGCATCCTAGAGAAAGCATCTGCTGTGTGAAATTTAGGACAGTAATTCACAGCCCATAAAACACTGCATCACCACAAATTCAATTTGTTATAAATTTATAATGATGTTCGTATAAAAGCATTATGTTTTAATAGTTAAAAAGTGACAGCACTGGGCACTTTATAAATGTTTAACTAGTAGAGTCTTCATAATTTAAAATGTGGAGGTTTCATCACTGAAGATGCTGGATTGAATTGCTGTTTGAACTTGGGAGGGGGGTTCAGTTACTGTAGAGATCTACTGAAAGTCTAACCTCAATGCACACAAATGCTATTTTTAAACATAACCTTGTTTCAAATACTTACATGAATCACGGACTCATCTGAAATTGTGCAGCACCATGTTCATAATGCCCAGATACAGTTGTCATTGCCAGGGATTAGTACGTGAGCATGGGCCTTCTGTTGGGGAGCTTTAAAAGTATGCACTTACTGTTAACAAATAAGTCAACCAACCATTAGATGCATGAGATATCCACAGAAAAAACTTGAAGTGTTTTGTTGTCTTTCATTGCATGTTTATTTTGACTGATGCCTCTAAAATATTTTTCGGCTTTGATCTTTCCAAAAATCTCTAATTCCTTAAACACTGCCTTCCTTTTGCTTTATATGGTCATATTGCTTGGTCTCATTATCCACGACCAGCATAATTCTGTTGTATCTATGTCATATTTTCACTCACAATTTCCATCTGACAGACAAGCCGTATCTGAAATGCCCTATCAGTCTATTTGTCTCCTTTGCCTAATTCATGTGCCTCAGAGTCCCAAATCCTCACAGCTTGATGGCCAAGGACTGTCTCCCTCTACAATATACCCCTTTAATCACTCCAACTATATTCCCTGTTTATCTGCATCCACACGCTGGCTATTAAATCAAGTTCTGTGTAACCTGCAGATTTGCTCATGGCAAGATTTTTGAAAACATCAGCTTCTCAGCAGTGTTCCAGCCTTATAAGATGAAGAGGGTAAGGATCTAGACAAAGTAAAACACAGCTAATGTTTGTCAGATGTGATATTAAAGTGCAGAACTTAAAATATGTTAAAAAAGTCAATAGACAGAAACATTGGCAAGGAAAATAAGGGAGCACTGAGGATTAACGAAGAGGATATGTCAAGACTTTTTACTCTGACTGTCCAGTAGTAGGTGATTTAGAAGTCAAAGGAAGGACCACTCCTTTCCAGTAGGGAATCTAATTCCTACATTAGATTTCATTCTGGTACATGGTAGTTAAAATTTTACTTACACGCTGAAATGTAACAGATTATTTCACCCTCAGTAAACTTGTCAGCAAGGAGACTGAATTTAAGAGAATAGATGTAATGAAAAAGGGAGGTTTTGTTGAAGGGTTTGCAATATGAGTTTGCAAAAAGTCACAACAAACCTAGTTTCTATGCGTACCTGTATCTCATCTTCAACGTGGGCAACCAAAATCTTTCAAAGCTCTTTTAGTTTCTGGTAATGGCCTCACACGATGATTAGATGAAGACTAAGGATTTTTAAATACTCCTGTGACCATAAGAATTTAAATTTGGAATAAAATGAAGATAGTTTTGTATTAATAACCAGGAGCAGTTAGTTAAATTCTCATTCCTGCTTGCACAGAACTGAACACTGCCCAAAGATCTGTTTTATCCAGAATGGTCATCTTTGCGTCAAATTATTTCTTATTTGGGAGAGTCACTTTCAGGCAATTCCTTGAGCTTATTTTGAATACAGGAAACAAGCTGGATTGTTCTCTGGAGCAAGAAATGACTTTTTACTGTGCTTCTATTTAGCTTACCACAATGAGGTCCTGGTCTACAGGCACTAATGCAATTCAGTTATAATAATAATGAAAGCAGCAACTACTGCTGCAACTACACTCCTATTAATGCTACAGACCCTGGAAATATGTGCAACCTGGTATTAACATTCAAGCTGACAAAATATTTTTAATAATTTAATCCTATTTGATTGGTGTTGGTAGATCCCCTTAGAAAAATGTTGTTGATATTTACTACTCCTTATCTGAGGACCAGGAAATATTTTGCAAACATTAAACATCACAGTAGCTTATGAGGGTAGATGAGTAATATTAAACATAAAGCTGGTAGGACAAAGCAGAAAGCAGCAAAAGTAGGAGCCATCCAGCTGTATATTAGAAAGTTGTCAGCATCAAACAAACACTAAAGAAAAATGAAGGAAAGCCATTGAAATAGCCCTGTGTTTGAACTTCGGGGTTGGGAGCGGGAGAACTCAATATATGATTTGCTAGCAAAGCAGGTGTTTGTCTATGTGGTGGCAATACCAGACGAAGGATGGAGTGCTCTCTTTGATATGGAGAAAGCACTTCACAGTTACAGTAAAAACACTGTCAGCAAATTAGTCATTGCAGAGGTGCAAATGTATAAAACAAAACAGCACCAATAAATTAAGATAACTGTGGATGTTCCAGACATACCACCAGCTGCAAAAAGGTGGGACCTCAATCACATCAAAAGTTAGAAGTCCCAGTAAATATTTCCTTAACCAAAAGCTTCCAAGCTGTACAAACTCCTGTATAACCCCCAAAATGGTAAGTTAATTGCATAAAAAATTCCTCACCATCTGACTTTATGTATCACTACTTAATGTTTTTATTTTACCGCAGGTTATATGAAGCCTAGTATTTTTAATAGAATAGGCTCGTGGAGTCCAGTGGTAAGCTGAAAAAAAATCCCTCAGCTTAGATCCAATTAAAATAAAATTTTAATTCTCACAGTTGTTAAGAATTTCTTGACACTTTGAGTTAAGAATACCCCAGGTCACATAAAAAAAAAAAAAAAAATACTGTGTTTACAGTTATACATACACAGGGTTACAAACTATACCACATAAAGTGAATTAGAGCAAGCGTAGTCAGAGAAGTATAAAATTCACACAGAAGAAGAGGATTCTGACACAGCCAGAAATAAGTGATCCTATAAGCCTGGACAATCTTATCGAGATTTAAATATTTGCCTTTTTTATGAGAAGAAACAAGCAGAGCATTCCTGTACCATCTAGTGCTTTGGGTCAAAAAATAGCAAAGTCTTCTGCAATCTGGTATCAGCCACAAAACTTCTGGACAGGATCAAAAGTGACAAGATAGGGGAAGATAAGAATTCCAGGGACTGCATCGGTGACTGGGACTTACCCATGGATACTTGCTCTGTTTAATTTCGTAAGATAGAAGGATAAGTACTGGAAAAAACCCCATCAGTATATAACTTTAGAATGCTGCGCTTAAGAATTTTGGCCAATGGAAAGAAGGATATTGTAAAATTCAAAGAGGTAAGTGAAAAGGAAGGCTAATCAGAAACAGGAAAGGCCTATTAAAATTCTTTCAGTGCTCTAACCAGGTGTGTAAATCTAAATACCAAAATATTCTTCCCCCTCCTCCAGTAGAAAGCATAGGATGCAAATGTCAAAAAAAGGGAAAGCCAAGGACAGTGCTAACATATTGTACTACTTCTCAGCATCCTGAAAACACTCCGTGAGTTACACAAAGTATAAATGAGCCTGAATTTAGCCCTTCACAAACTACATAAGCCAGGCACACAGGTCATGAACATGCACATGCCTCTAAAGGTGAAACCGTGTCTAACCATTTCAGATGAAAAATGAAAATTCTTATCAGACCTATAGAGTGCAAATTTGTGTCCTGGATTTCAATACACAGAATGTAATTAGTCAAGTTAAAATTAACCATGTATACCACTATAAAGAATGCCATGGGATCTCAAATGACAATCAACTACACTATCCCTCTCACATCTGGATATCCTAAGTATTACTAGGCATACAAATAACGTTTTCATACAGTACTTTTAAAAAAGTGCTTTTTGAAAAGCTATGTTATTCTTAATATCAAGTAAATAATTATAAACTAAATAATCCATATTTTAGGTCTTGGTATTGCTCGTAGAATGTCTGAGAACAAATTGGGATATTATTAAGTTTTGACTATTCAAAAGCCACACTTTCATTGACTAAATGTTTTCCTTCCTAGTGCTACCGAAAATGCTTTACTAAGCTTAAAAAAAAAATCTTCCATCAGGGTTTAATGATGAAAGTACAATATTTCATTTCCATGAGAATTTGGTAGACCCCACAGGACATTACAAACTGAACACAAAGTTCAAAATACAGCTTAAGTGAGATTAAAAAAAAAAATCCTAATTACTCAGATAAATTAATCAATATTGGCTCAATTCTCTGTTCTGTAAACCACAAAGTACAGCAAAGGGGCTGTGCCGCAAGAGAACAACACCGGCCAAATGCTGAATTTCTTTAACTTACACTATACTAGCTCTATTTAAATCATTCTTTAATTGTTGTTTAAATTGTATTAGAGTACTTGTGATTAGCTGTATTCAGCTTCTGAGTAATGTAAACCAGTTTTTCTTAACTCTTCGCTGTAAACTCCATGTATTGCTTCTTGACCAAAGGGAAGGGCCTGGCCCAGCAATTCCGACCCATAGATATCCCTGCCGACCGCTAATATTCATCAGGGACATTGTAACTTTTTCTTTTTTTTTTTTTTTTTTTTTTTAAAAGGAGTGTCACTAGATTGTGTTTCAGTCAAAACATATGCAAATTCAGAAAGCTATACTTAAAAGCTTACTTTGCGACTAGATTAAAACCCAGAAGCGGAGGAGGAGGAGAGACGTCTCCAGTTCCCCCAGCGGGTATGGCAGGGCCTGGGAGTGCCTTGGCGGAAAGTTGCCAAGCAACAGCCAGCGCTGGAGGCCTCCCCATCTCTCATCTCTGGGGACTTGCTCCAATTTCATTAAAATCCTAAAACAAAGGCCTGTCCAAGTGTGCAAACAGAGGGAGCTTCCCCGCATGGTGGGAAGGGTGGAGAGGCATTATCCTTCCATATATTTGCTTCAAGGCATTTTCAGAAACCCGTCCTGTTTATGATCTGCATAATGTATCTGAATGCTGATTAGTTTTTTCTTCTTGGGGGGATCTTAAGTTGTTTGTGCCTAATGAAATGCTCCATCCTACCCAGGGACATTATTCTATTAGGCTGATGCTAACAGAAGATGGTCTATAAAGAACGGGATGCAGGCTTGGTAACAACTTGAAAATAAGAGACTAATACTAATGAAGGACAGAAATCGTGCATATAAGAGTCATCTGGATTGTAAAAAGATATGTAATTTAAGGAAAACATACATAACAACACATGCATTTATAGTGAGTATACCTATACATGTCAGCAACCCACAAGCGAGTATTGTATTCACAGTCTAACAAGCATCTCTGTTACAAAGTTATTCCTTAGAGCAATGGAATATTATGGATTACCTTAGTAATTAATGAAATTAATTAAAGGCACACTTAAAAGATTCAGGTTAGGAGAAAGACGCATAAGAAGTTTTTCTCCAGCTAACCGAGCCTATTCGAGAGTGCTATGCTCTCTCTGCAGGAGACACGCCAACAGGTTCCCACAGCTTTGTAGGGCTCTGGGAAAGCAGTCTCCACTGGGAATTGCTGCACAAGCACCTCCTTGTGGCGCTGAATCCTCGGAGCTGAAGCTGTAAAAGGGATGCTATCTGAAAATCTCTTGGGATTTTGCTTCACCTTCTTTGAGGCAAGCTCCCTGCAGACGTACTTCCAGGAAATCTACTGAGGAGCAAATCTCCAGCAAGATGAGAGGGATTGCAGAATTGCTACCCTAAATCAAACATTTTTGCTGCTCAGGCTATGTATCTCTTCAAGCTCTAAATATCTTTCCCCATAACGCATGATCAGTGACTAATATAATGAGGACCTAATCTGGGAACTATCACAGTAAAAATATATACATATATTTTAATATACAAACACACAACTGTCAATTCAAAAAGATGTGAACTCAACACATCTCTGTATAAAACTCGGGATGATATAGTTACTGATCTACATGACAGAAATACTTAGGGACACGTGACTTGAAAGATATTTTAGACACAGCGACCAGTGGCTCCCCAGGCTTTGGTTCATTGGAAACAGGATAGCAAATCTGCCTGCAGGTACACAGTGATGCCGTAGCTGTGGCCCAAACTGGCAGGGAGAGCAAATTAGTGTTCAACAGTCCTACAATGAACTTAATGAAACTTATGGACCTTTGCCACAGCTCAAGTATTGTCACTCTAGTCTTAGCATCTTTACTGCGCAGCCTAATACAATTTGAGAAATCCTTATATGTATCCCCCACAGGGTATCTGACATGCAGATGACATCCTAAATGTCTTAGCTGCTCACAAATAAAGGGTGAGCAACTTTTTGACAGTTAAGATATGCAAATTAGTAAAAATGAGGTTCTAGAAAGATGATCAGAAGAAAAAAATAAGTGTGATTTAAGTAGAATTCAAATATACTTTCTGACAAGGACTTAATGTAAAAGTCACAGAACAAAAGTTCACTCTCCACAGTGAGTGCAGGATTGCCTGTTAAAGCCTGATACTTATTCATTTTTCTCAGAGGAATTTTTCCTTATTACTAGATGGAATAAAAAGAGTCTTCTCTTGTTTTGAAAGCTGAGACATTTTGTTTGCCAGTACCCAGCTGTAATCCCACAGTGATTATGTGTCTGGTGGAGATATTGGCTAGTTCTACAAAAACTCTGGTGATAATCACTTGCCTTTACATTACATGCTAGATGGTAAATTGAGATGGCAGGTAGATTTTTTCCTCTGGGGAAAAAGAGAAATGAAAAACTTCTCAGTAAAGCAGGCAAAAATTGAACTATTTGCTTCCCAAATGAAAACTTCTTCCACTTCACAAAGAAATACTTTAATCTAGGTGATTTACTGGACTGTAATAAGATGCACTATACCTTCACAGAAGAGATGAAGTGATAAGATAGTAATTTCCATAAAGGGTGGCAGGAGAGGATCCCAGAACCAAAGAATGGGACAAGATAACTCCCCTGACATCACGGATCGGTTACACAAATGCTACTAAAAAAGATGAATAATATCTGAACAGCAGTATTGTCTAACCCGAGATGAAGCAGCCAGAACAAGAGAGTTAGTAAAAGGGCTGAAGGGGAAAAAACCCAAAACCACCAAACCCTGTTTCTTTGATTCAGTAATTTTATTCAGTTTCTGTCCATTATACCAATGCCAGTGAGAGAACATTCTTGAAAAAGACTGGTTAACCTGGGCCTGACAGAGCCAAAAGCTTTGAAAGGTAAAAGGTAATTATAAAAAAAACCCCCAGAAGACAGTCAATGATGCCTCTCTAAAGCTTTTAAATGATCCTTACTTACACAATTACAAAAGTTAGCTCAAAGCATATTTTTTCTGGTTCTCACTCCTAATGATTCCTTTTTACAGCAAAATAAAGCCAGTAAAAAGGGCTGTTCATGGCGATTCCATTCATAAGTCTGTACGAAGACACTTCCCCCCCCCAGTCTAGCCTATATCTTTATTTCTGTTTAATAAATGATTACAACAAAATTGTAGAGCAAAAATCAGCGAAGAAAGTGTTGCAAGAAGTTTATATTGCCCTGCAGTCAATTTGCTGGTCAAAGTCAACAATGAAAAATGACTATTAAAAAAAAAACCCAAACAACAACAAAACCCCAACCCCCCCCTCAAAACAATCCTCCAACTTTGTCCAAAAAACCCCCTCCAACCACTGGAGATAAAACTTAATGAATGAATACTATTAAATTAAAACAATACATAGATATAAGTTTCCATTTCATCAAGGTAAGGTCATCTTGTACGCCAACAAATTCTGTGACGTGCTTTAAATTGAAGACTGAAATTCAGATACCTGTCTCCATTGGCTCACTGGAGTCATATGAAACACTTGGACAAAGATTATCTACTCATACTGCTACACCTTTTCCTTATTTCCAGAAATATATGCTATAAAGGCAGCTATAGCATAAACACATTGAGTTCTTCCTGTATATCCCTGTCTTATGTAAGCAATACCTGTGCCTTTAACAAAAAAGTTAATGTGACCACAGATTGGAAAGATGCTCTGTACAAGCACTGACTGGCAAGAATGTAAATTGGTGCACTTAATGATCCCTCTATTAAAATATTGCTCAGATATTTAAAAAAAAATGAAAAATGCTGCTCTAGGCTTCAAAATTCAGCATGAACAGCTGATGTGGGCTGAATCCTTCTTAAATGGATATGATTATATTTCAATGTCTTTTGTGATTATGACAATTTTGACAAGATAATCATCTTCTCTGAACAGGACTTTTTAAGGTTTAGAGAAATAATGTAAGATTTATTAAAAAAATCTGTCAAATTATCTATAAACCCTGCTTTCAAAAGAAATCCTATGATCTCATTAAAATAATTACAGAAAATCTATGCCTGATATTATAAAAAACAAGTACCAGTATCACTGGTATACAAAGGAGATATGTAAAAGTACAGGAACTTACAAGATTCAAAAGGTGATAGCATAGCTTTGTTCTCTTAAGATAATCAACAGAAGTTTCTGTTAAATATCCTGCACGCTAGGTCAACTTTTGAACCATAGTCTTCAAAATGGAGGGAAAGGAAACAAGTCTGCAGCTATGCTAAAATCAAATAATCTAGATATATATATTGCAGCCTTATTTCTCTTTCCTTTCCTCACACTTTGTTGCCTCTTTTCTCTTATTGCTTTTGGGGAAAAGCAAAAACCAGTTCTACGCAGCACAACAATTACACAGAAGGAGAAGCACAGCTACAAGCAAAAATCAATAGGAAGTGTCTTTAAAAAAACGTTTGCTAGAATTCTCTTTTCAGGAAGAGCATGAGAAAATAAAGGAGTGAAACCTGAGATGATGTCAAGAATGAGAGAAGTTATGAATTTTAGACATCATTTCAACTTTAATTTTATATACTCATGCTTCTTTTAGGGAGAGAGAGGACTGAGCAAAACTGGGAAGAAGGGTATGGTGTTTACTTTCCTGTGATGTAAATACAGCAGGCAGGAGAAAGGGGATGGGAACAGCTCCGAAAGCTCGACAAAAAGGGTTGCTTCCTCTCAACTCTGTAAGTAGGACAACTCCTGCTGCCATTGATTCTGGCCTCACTCTAGTAGCCAGCACTGCACTTGCAAAATTCAAGTGTCTTCTGCCTCTTACACTGGGGCAGTTACCCTCTTTTAATTGAGTCTTGGAGACTAAAGGGTGAAGTAATCAACCAACGCAAGGTGACAATGCAGGCAAAGTTTCTTATCAAGACACTTCAAGATAAAAAACATACTATTACCTGAGAGAATGTTACAGATACAAAAGGTTTTCCACCTAAGCTATTTGAGAGACACAACGCTGCTGTCATGCCACCATGTCAGAGCATGAGAGAATTGAAACCCCTACCCGTCAATAACATCACCAGACTAAGCCCCTGCACAATACCCACTAATTGGCTTTCTACATTACAACCACTCCAGCAGAAGTGGTCCCTATCGCTCAGAGAGAATGAGGAGTCAACAGTCTATGGACAAACCTATTTCAAGTACAAAATGGCATTTTATTTACCATGAAATCAAGCACTGTGTTTCAGAACAGCTATTTAATGCTACAAGGTTAGTTCTTTCAGAAGGTATACAGAAAAGTGTTCCAATACTTCATAAAGCTGAAGTACTAAACAAATATATAAAAAAGATGAGTTATTTAAATAGCTGAAATAGGAGAAATCCAACAATCATTTTGTAAGAGGGTAAGTGCAGAAGGCTATCTTCTCCAGAGAAGTTAACTGAAATTTAAAGACATGAAATTTAACTTCACATATTTTGTTTTCAAAATTCTTTTATACTCTTTTTTTACTTCAAGATTAAAAAAACAGCCAAAAAATTATCCAATGTTATATAAGAAACACATGGACTTTTAAAATGTTTAGAAGCCAACTCACCAGTCTCTTTATGATTCTCAACAAAAGCTTCAGTTGTCTTGTATCTTTTTTGGACTTCAATACTTCAGTAAAGCTCTCCATGTTTTCCGGAGACATACTCTCCTGACTGTTCCCTCCATACAGCTGAACCAGCAATGATAAGCACTGTGAGGCACTCTCAAATATTTCAGTATCTTCACTGGGAAGCTAAAAATGAACAACAAATGAACAAACAAAAATCAAAATTCCAATTTCAGAAAAATTGCATGTCACTGGGGATTTGAAAAAGTATTAACATTTGTATTGTGCTAGGAAAGAATCATTTCTAGTTGACTGACTCAAAATTCCATTAAACTAAGCTTAATAAAGTGATGAAAATATAAGTAAAATATATCTATTCTTAAGCAGCAGTATAACAATGCCTCCACTATGATTCTATCAAATAGCCTATCCATAGCGACATCATAAAAGTACTGAAAATGTTGCTCCCAACTCTGTTATTTTCAGACAGTATATTTTGCTTTAAATAGAATTAATAAGAGCAGAAAGTATCATTATAGCCATGACATCTAATCTTCTACATAATTCACACCATAAAACTTAATTTAATTATTTCTAAATCAAGTCTATGGCTTCTGATTGAGGTAGAGTACAGGCTATCTAGCTATTTAATGGATTTTAAGTAGTCACAATAGGAGTTATTAGGAGGTTTTGCAGATTTTAAATATCTTCCTGAATTCCAGCTTTTCTGCACTCCTTTGAAGAGCAGACATTGGAGCAGGCCCTAGCAATGGGATGGAAAAACTCTTTCCTGGGTAGCAAAACTATGGAAAGGATTTGGGGGCACAGCTAATAATGATCTTTAAATGAGCTTCTGGTAGTATGACACAGCTATCAAAATGATTTCTATCTTTCTTGAAAGTACAGTCTGGAAATAATGAGGAGACGTATTATATTATGCTTGTATTTGGCACTGTTGGAATGACAACAGGAATGCAATGCCTAGTTTTAGCGCCGACAGTTCACGAAAGCTAGTGAAAAAAAATCATAGAGGTTTCTTGGGAACAGGCAAGATGATGACAGATTGGAAAACATAACAGCAAAGGACTGAAGGAATTCAATGTCTACAGCTTATCAAAGGGAGGGTTAAAGGGCACTTGATCATATTCTCTCGGTTACATGTGAGCAAAAACAGGCTGATGATAGGTCAACTCCTTTACCTGAAAAAGGACTGGTAAGAGACGGTAGCTCAAAACTTTAGATAAAGCAATTCGGATTAGAAAGAATATACTACTTTGATTTCCTTTTTTCTTTCTTTCTTTAATAAGAGCGATTAACCACTGAAACAACTTTCTTAGAACTGAGACATTCTCCATCACTGGCAATTTATATATCACTTTTTTTTTTTTTCCCCTAAAAAAAATAACAAAACCCTTTACTATAATGAGGAATTAATTTAGGAAAGTCCTATGTCTTGTGTTATATAAGATCCTACACTAAATGATTACATAGCCTTTTCTGGTCTTACAATCTATGAACTGAACAAAAATATACCAGTGGTGGTCTTATCCAGTAAGGTACAGAAGTGTAAAAACACCTCATCACTCCTACTCAGTTTTTTAATTCCAAAAGTACTAGTTAAATACAAAGAAGCTAGATTAAAGTACCGTTAACAGACTAGCCTTACTGACAATAAAAAGGAAACAATTTCATAGAATCATAGAATCATTAAGGTTGGAAAAGACCTCTAAGATCATCAAGTCCAACCATCAACTAACACCACCATGACTGCTAAAC
>WAAD01043377.1:51290-73015 GCA_013389945.1 Fregata magnificens | reverse complement strand
AAGTCCAAATCACACAGCTCTGACAACTATACCCTCACAAAATAAACCTATAGTAATTTTGCAACAATAACAACAAAAGGTCCTACTGAATTTTAAATTTAAAGTATATTGTGTTGCTTCTATGAAGAGACAAAAAATATTATTAAATCATATTACAGAAAAGGGCTATAAAGCAGTTGTTGACTGCTTCAGCTAGAGGAATGGTTCTCTTCTCCAGTGTAGGTGACCTCTAACACTTTCCATAACCACTTTCTGACAGTCTTAAATGTACTTTCAACTGCATGAACCTCTACTAAAAGGTGTCCAGACAGAGATAGAAATTATTAAAAGGTACTTGCACTACACATAAAAATTAGCTAATGCCCTTTTTTTTTTTTAAATTGGAAGGATCAAATGCCATTCTGAAGGCCCCTTCTTTACAGTTAAATCACATAATACTACAGGAACGCTAACTGGAGACAATTACAATCTCACTTATCTGCTTTAACATTATATGGGCTAGAAGTTTGCTAGTTTTGTGTCTTAATTACTAGGTCCACCAGTTCCAATTTTTTATCGTCTCAGTGAACTACCCTGACACACAGAATAAACCATCTAATGTTTCTCAGTCGTCTCCTCTGTAAAATAAGAAGACTTAATGGACTAGGATTTGTAAAATGCTCTTAGCACCTTAGATGCAAACTATTAAAGTTGTAAAGAAGGGTAAAGAATGCAAGATAGAAAAAACAATACAACTTCCTGAGTATGATTACAGCAGATTGCTGTCTTACGCATACATTTTTAGGATATTTTGTACAGAAGGATGAAAACCCAAGATCAATCCTGTAATATATGCCTGTATATTCTGAGTAGTTCACTTCAACATTACATAAATGTTCCCTGCTTATTAACAAATGCACTTTTAATAATTAGAACCAGCAAATAACGAAAGTCAGTCTTTTTCACAAAATGCTAAATGTGTTAAAAACAAACAAAAAAAACCTCCAAGTGCTTAACAGGTTACTAGCCCCTGAAGTAATAGGTATAGAACTGTGAGATGCAGAATAAACCTCTGGAAATCCACTCTCTTGGGTATTGCAAATAGTAGAATCATATGGTATAATTATTTTTTACCTATGCCTTACCTGTTTGAACACCTCTTCATCCTGGTAAGTTGTTCTCACCAGCTCTTGGATGAAGCCAAATGGGAGATTCCTGCACAGCATATATGGTACCAGCAAAGACTGCTGCTGCAATGACCTTTATTTGTATTAAAAAAAAAATCCAAAACTACTGATTATTTGCAGTAGTATTTGTAGTAGTAGCTGCAAAAATGTCAGAGTAATGACATCTAAGGATGTGCCTGAAAGCAGATTATCAACATGTAGACACACCTACTCCTTTCAGAAGTAACCAACCTTGTCTTCTCAAGTTACTTCTGGAAAGGTTATTCTGAAACAGATGCTGCTGCCAACATCACACTTTAATGAGGCTGGAAGAAAATAACAGCTTCTGTGTAGTAACTGGTTCTCCCTTCTACTCCCCTCTAATGAAAAGACCCTTTGTTAAGCTCAACTAGTGAAGGAACAACTTTTTTTGATATTTGTTTTTCCGAATTAAGAAAAGAACGTAACACTAGTCTTTTCTGAATTAATAGTCATTACTTTTAACTACTCCCTCAGATTTTTGAAAAAGCATCTTTTTTTCCTTATTAGATATATAAAACTTATTCTAATGTCAACATTGGTTCACATAAAGACAAAACTAATCTCAAAGCACAGTGGATAACTGGTGCACCTTTAAAGATTATAGAAGTATTGTTCGGAAACACAAATACAAAATTATACAGATTTTAGTAAAAGTCACATATCCTATTTTAAAAACCTTTTTACTGTTCCAACTAAACAGGCTGCTAGTTAAACAACTGCTGTTGAAACAACTGCACTTGAAATCTCAGTCTTGATTTAGTGTAGAATGTCCACACACAGATTTACATTACCAAATCTGTTGTGATAAACTCTCTGAAGTAAACAAGTGCTACGCCACTTTAGCAGTTTTTGCCACACATTTTGGTAAGACTGTTTCTCAGATGCAGCTCTATTGGGTACTGACTTTCACAGGAATAGTGCCCCAACAATCTGCAAGTAAAACAGTTTATGCATCAGGTAAGGCAGAAAACTGCTTGGTTAGCTCAGATCCCCCCTTTAAACTGTTCAAATCAGCCTGGAGGATTTTACCCAAACACAATTAGAAAACACTTAAACTACTGTCCACCAACATATCAGTGGGAGCAATAGTCTCCATTGGTAAAGGAATAAACTATTCCTCCGGCACATAAATGTATCCTGCTCCAATAACTGATCTTAGTTTTCTTATTTAATCCTCAGAAGAAAAAAAAAAATCCCAGAACAATCTAATTTTCATGACTAACATCAGCTGTATTTACCTTGGTTGTGTTAAGGATCCCTGTAGCACCAAAGCAGCATGTGAAATGCACTGTGATCGGATGTTGCTCAGTAACTGGCTAACTGTTGGCTGGCTACACATCTGATAAAAATAACTTTATTTTAATACAAACTAAAAGTATTCAGAGACAGAACAGACAGGAAATATGATAAATTTCTTTATCCATGCAGCATGACTCTAACATGCAAACTAAGATTAGCACTACTCCAGCTGAAAACCTTTCAGATTATATATGAAAAGTGTTGTTCAGTTGGGTTTTTTACCCCAGAAGCAAAAGCTTAAAGCAGAATATAGAACCCTGATAGGGAGCTGGTCTCACAAAAGTATGTTTTATATGGAATAAACTTGGATAAAATGCAGTAAATCAAAAGGGGAAGGACAGTTTCTAACACAGTCCTTATTTTAGAGATATAACACACATATGTGACTCAAATAGGAATTAATAAGAGTCGAAGGGACCTTATAAATTCGATAAATCTATTTCTACAACAAAGCCATCAAGAAAGAACTATCAATTTCCGCCAACCTTCCCCACTAAACAGTAAGAGTGTCTGTGACAGCACTGATAAAACTTCACTCATCTGAAATATACCTTTGGTGCTTTTCTCTCCTCTATTCCAACTCTGTCAAAACACTCAATGAGGTAGTTCAGCATCTCTGTCTCCTTACAATTTTCAATGGTGAAGTGGTCACTGCAGGAATCGGAAACACTTGAGCTGCCAGAGCCTCCCATACTTTAAAACACACAAAAAGCAGAAACAAAGCATTAGGTATACAGTTCTTCACTTGTGCACAACCAAATAATTCATGAGCGCCTGACTTCCTCTGTCAATTTTCTAAGACCCCATTCCCATCACATACATGATATTTTAATTACGATCATTTCTGTGATCTATGAAGAGCTCTCCATTTAACAGCTTGTCCAACTCTGAAAGTTCAGCTGCACTGTAACATGACTGAAGAATCAATTATCTTATTAAATGAATAAGTATCTGAAAGACACCAATAAGGTGCATGACTAATGGGAATCAATAAATCTTGTTTTCTCCCATGGCAACGCTGAAAATGAACAGCCTTTAAGTTATACCTGATATCAAAACTGTTCGGATGCTCGGGACATCACAACACTTCCATGCCATGATGCAACCTCCGCACAGTTTCTGCAGTCTCTGTATATAGCATTCAAAATGGCAGAAATTTCACCAACTCTGTTAACACTATATAAAACCAACCCATGGAAGGCAAGATCCTCCCACTGCAGACAAGACCCTAGCTGATAGATAGGGCTACAGACAATCACTTTATATGTCCTAAGGAAGGAGAATAAACAAAACAGGAGGCAATACATCAAAGCAACTGTTCCTTTTAAAATTTCCACATTAAAAATAATTTAATTTCAACTCAGTTAATTTCAATTCCCATACAGTAAAATATGCCATTTCATTAAGTAGCACAGCTTCAGGGGGGAGGGAAGGGTGGAGGGGGAGGGGAGAGAACACAGTGATATTGCAAATACGAAAACTAAATCCACAAAAACAAAACCATGCTTGAGACGAGAGAGAAATTAAATACGAAAGTAAGAACAGACCCCATGACTCTCAATCTCAGACTTGTTATCTCAACAGAATTCTTCTCTATGTAACAGCTTGGCAAAGCTAATTAGAAGCAAAATCCTCACTTTACAGAAGGGAATTAAGACAAGATATATTCACTTTATGTAAATGGAATTTAAAAAAATAGCAGTTACATGGATGGTCTACTGCTATTCCTCAAAGAAAAGTATGTGTACAGTCAGGGTAGATTTAAATGAAGACCAATTAAAAAGCCCCAGATCTTGAACTGGAAAATAAGAGTATTTGTTTCCTTAAATGCAGCTTTTTAAAAACGTGTTTAAAACTACAAACTGTGTCATAACTGGAATTTCCTTTAAACTGTAAAATAATTTACATTTTAATAATCAAGCTGTACAAATCTATTGTGCAAGCTTTCAGTCCAACCAATAAATCAGGGAAAGGTTATTACTGCTAAGCATCTGGTAGCTCAGCATGTTAGCAAACGTAACTTCTAATAACAGCAATCTCTTTTTGCAGAGAGAATTCGTTTTCAGTTATTCAATTAAAACTAATCCATGTAAAACATAGCTCTCAAAACAGTACTCAGTAACCATGAAATCGTGCACATTTTCTATAGTCTCCCTTTTAAACCTCTCGACTTCTCACATTCAGCTTAAAAATTACCCTTTTAAGAACATCAATTTATATAAAAAAATACTACTTCTATAGTTAGTCATTCTGTTAATTATTTCACTGCAGCAGTAACTGAAATTATTCTAATGCAAAGCTCATACATTCTTCACACACATATTGAAGGTCTTGGTATTTTCAGAATGCAAGTTGTTGCATAATTGTACAGTCACTGTGTTTATAATTTAACTAACATCTTACTGCTGTCTGCAGAATGCCAGGACATAATTTACAAACTAAGACTCCAGAAGCATAGCAGCCTCAGAAATCCTTACCATAGGCTTTGCAACTCAATCCAACATTGGGATTAAACTGCCAACAGGATAAGAATTAAACAAAACAGTGGGGAAAAATAATCCTAAATTCCACATACACAAAACCCCCTAAACCTGTGTCATCAAGTTCACCCTCCTGAAATTAGACTGGAATGAAAAAGAGGAGATGCTACTGGAAGGTCTTCTAGTTGATAGTCTGACTTCAGCAGTAGTGTCCCAACATACCACAGGAACAACCATAGACAGAAAAGCTAGTGGGAAGGAAAAGATCATCTCATACCAAGTCTTTTTTGGGCATTCCCTGACATCACAAGATACTTCCTAAAGTCTTGAACTAGCTTCATTTTAGAAGGCTCAAGCAGTTAGATATCCCCTGACTTTTGCTGTAACTAAAATACTTCAAAGGGGACTGAAAGTCTTGGAGGAACTCCTTTCCTCCCAGTCGTTCAACATGCATGTAGTCTTTAAAACTGTCATCTTGTTTCTCTTACACATTTGTCAATTGCAACTGGCTCTAATAGGCTATGTGGCCAGCCATAGGCCACCTCAGAACTACTACCAATCATAATTAGGGGTCTGAATGCTCACAGAAAATGTTCAGGATACTAATAAGACTAGGAAAGTATTATTTTTCAGAAGAGTCTTCCTAAAATACACGGGTTTTATATAAAACATTTATTCCTTTCTCCAATTTGGGTCGATATAAAAGAATGGGGCATTTCTTTGGGGATTTTGGTGCAGGTGATGAAGCTGATGAACGTTAAGTTTCAATGGAAAAAGAAAAAAAAATGAATCATTTTCACCAACAGACTAATAAAGAACACAAATCACTTGCATATGACAAACAGTTTTGTAGGAGGGCTGCTCACTTTTCACACCAAAACCTCAGTCTTAATAGGAAAACATTTCTGTATCAGCCAAGACATTGCAGCATTACTCTGCAATGGAATGTAAAACTAGAGAAGATCCTACCCCGCGTTTACATTTCCAAAAGCCTTTTTTCCCTTGGCATATCCAGTGTTCAGCAGGTTTTTTGCACAGCTATCTGGCTAGCTTCCAGTACTCACTAACATCAATTCTCATTTTGTTTTCACATATCTCAATGTCACACAAATGAAAGGGCTTTGCTATACAATTCATAAGTCTGTTTTACAGTAAAATATTCTGCTCTCCCCCTTCCATTCTTGGCTGTTCCAACTACATCAGCCTCTACTACTTACCACGTCAAAGGACCAGTTCAAACTGTCAGGTTTATTTTCTTTACAGGCTAGAGGACTGATCCTCAGTGGTCAAGCAGCAATGAGTCTTCAACAAAGTCATACTGTTTGCATCAGCTGGCTATTTGCCACTGTATCTTTTTCTACGTGTTAACCTTTGTCCTCATTTTCCAGTTTTTGATAGGAAAAAATGCACGTGATGTACCACTGGTTTTAAAATTACAACCACGGGTGAATAATATTCCTTCTACTCATATAGTCAATAAGGAGGTCCACTCACACATCATTTCAGAAACCATGCTCATTAAACCTAAAAGGCAGTATGATTAACATTTACCTTATCTTAGTCATCTCTAAAAAAGAGCTGACTAACTAGCGTTCATTATACACGTTTATACACCTTCTTAAAAACCCATCCAAGTCATCTCCTTGGCTTTAGTCATTTCCCAAGTTACTTTGAAGAACACTTGACACTACACAGACTGTTAGTTCCTAAGCCACCAGACATGCAGGTTACATTCTCTTTCTCCAATACCTGGACCCAAACTGGACACAAGAAAAATCATCATCTTCATTTTCTTCATCACTACTGTCCTCAGATACATCAGAAACGGCAAGAAGGAGGAGGGAGAAAGGGTTGTCGTATATACTACCACAACAAAAATGAAAAAGGCCATCAGATCTTTCAAGCCAAAAGAAAAAGTAAATGGTAGCTTTCCTTTGTAAGTCTGCCAAAAATCATCTTCTCTAAACATGCAGACAACAGATAACTCCACGTTAGTAAAACCAAGACTATACTAACATGCTCTGTTACACTACTACAAGTTATTCCCATATCAAAACACCATACATCACAAACTAAAAATTTAAAAAGAATTTGAAGACCTAATAAAAATTATGGCTGAAGTGGGAATATTTAGACATGACTGAATAGTAAGTATTCCAATTCTAAGCTACTGAACTTTAAAGCAGTGATCTTAAAACCTTGCATGCTCGTTTTCCCCTCCTGCAGGGACTGGGGATTCCAGGAGCAGCCAACAGAGAAAATTTGCTAGCCTGGCATCCTGAAATAGGCTCATCTGTAATTTAAATCTATGCACCAGGGAATCAAATCTAACACAGTCCAGCAAGTAACAGCTTTCAACAAATCAACTAAAGCCCTACTGAGAAAACTGATTTCAAAGCAGGAGGTCTGTTTGGTTTACTATCCTGCAGTAGCAACTGAACAGAAAGTTCAGTTAAATATATGTAAGAAGAGGAGGAAATTAAAACAATATTGCTACCTTCAAAGTAATTACATTACACCTCAAATGCTCGCAGAAGCAGGTGTAGTATTTTGGCAAAGATGGCTTGTTAGCATGTCAACATATTAGTACAAATCAAAACACAGAAATCAACTCAGGGTAAGTAGGGTGAGCTCAGCACAAATGTAAGTTCTTCCAAATTGCACAGTTATGCCACACCCTGCACGGCACACATTAAACACACTCTTTTGTTCTTGTGAAATACCTAGAAGGAATCCTGTTCAGTAAAGAAGAACGCCTGCGCAAGGTACTGGGTGAAGCAGTAAACAAAGGTGGACCCATTGTTGTGGGTCTCTGTCTGGATGTGATGACTGGCATGGCTGGAGGGCTAGCAGCCATGGCTGGAGGACTTGGTGAACTAGATGGGATGGAAATATTCGAGGAACGCGGGATGGAAGAAGCTGAAAAGCCTCCAGAATGGGCAACAGTGTATGGCCGGTACCTCGGAGAGGAAGGCTGCATCCAAGAAGGGCTTGTTGCTGTGAGGTGAGAGCTGACAGTAATGGAAGGCACAGATGTAGTGGCGACTGAACTGGCTGGTGGGGTAAGAGATGAACCAGTCATTGGTACATAGCTTGTGAAATTGGTAGTAGGAGCTGGACTAGTCCCATAGAGACTAAACCAGTTACAAGGGAAAAAGAAAAAAAAAAGCAACAATTTAGGATATGCAGAAAAAGGGTGACGAAGATAAAAAGAGCAAGAGAAGCCCTTGCCCTTCTGATGACTCTTCAGCAATAATTCTGCAGCTCACATACATTATTCCTTTTTACTAATGTTGAATAAAACTATGTCACAACCTACACACTTTTAAGTTAAGAGTCATAGCCTTCGCTGATGCAAGTTAGGGATACTTCTCAGAAGGAACCAGCTACATGGCTTTAACCTATCAAATACACTTCTAGCCACGGCAATGTAATCACAAATGGTGAAATGGAAGGACATTCACGTGAAAAAGAGTGAAGAACTTTAAAAATCTATTCTATTTATTGTTCTTGGGACATTTTTACAGCCCTCTCTCTCTCTTCTAGTCTACCGATCAATATTCAAGTGAAATCAGTATTCAGTTATAATCGGAAGTCACCTGGATAGTGAACTGGAACCGAAGGATCCCACATTACAGAACATAGGGCTGCTTCCTGGGTTAGAGCCCATGTTTAAAATCAGACTTCTGTCAGGAGACCGGGCAGCTGCAGCAATTGGTTGTGATGTAGCTGTCAGGCTAGCAAATGGGTTTTCATCCCTTGACTGAGTGGACATCATCAGCACTTCCATCAAAATCTGCCCGATCAAGTCCTTAAAATCTGAAAACACTGTTAAGAATAAAAGAGAGTTAGTATCCTCACCTACTGTCTTCATCTACACATCAGTCAGAGATGTAAACGTTACCAGAGATTTCAACTAAAAAGGACAGTAACTTACTTCTGTGAATTAAGTGCTGGTTTTGGCAAAAACAGACTGATACTTACATTTATAACTATCACTCTGTCTACATTAACTAGGTTCTGAAATTACAGCTACACAAAAATATAACTTTTACGGAAAGTAAAAAAGATCATAGATGACCTAATGTTATTATTGTGGATTATTAAAGTTGTCATATCTGTCCCTCTGATATTTTCCCATCCTGCTGTTGAGTTGAGTAAGTTGTATCATAAAGAAAGAAAAAAACACAGGTGTGCACACACCCCACCCCACATATGCCCACACATAACAGTTTTGATTTTGGTCATATCTTATAGCTGACATATAAAACATAATTCATTATAAAATAACCAGGAATTCTTAGCTTATCAAATTAACTGCTAAATGTCTATTATGATGCAAGACAACCCATTAAGTCAGTAAAAGGTTTCTGAAAAAAAAATCCAGCAACACTGCAATATCAGCACACTAGTTTGACAACAGAAAACATAACCAATAAGAGCATAGCGATTGACTGAAACGGGAGCTATGACCAATCGGTCCCATGTTCCTTTTTTGGGGATTCCATTTCCTGCAACATCTGCTAATAGCAGATGTTGAAATCAAGCAAAGACCACAAGCAGGTGGCTCTGGCATTGTAGCAAAGAGAGAAAAAGCTAAAAATAAGAGTAGGGAACATGCCACTCAACTGAAACAATCCCTAATAATGATAACAGTTCAGATACCTACCTTCCTTTGGGTTCTGCTTAAACTGGGCAGAGAGTGAATTCAGGAAGATAACATCTCTGTCTCGGTCCTTCCAAGAGACTCTGAAGATCTTACAGACCAGCTGTAAAGCTTGCTCCTCAGACACTTCAGACCCAGACAGAGGTTCCTTGGTTAGGGGAGTTTAAAAAAAAAATCAACTTATTTGCAATTGTATTAGTCAAGTCACAATTTTATCAGATGCAGGTCTTCTTTAAATGGCTTCAGACTAACACTTACTGGCAGATTTTGTATACTTATAAAGGAATATAGATATATTTGTCAAAATTTATTTGGAAAAAACTCTGAAGAAACACAAAAGAGATGCAGAAAAGATGTAGCAGAAATGCACAAATATAGTAGGAAACAAACTCCCAAAACATGTTCGAAAACAGTACAATAAGAAGGGAAATTTAACCAAGATACCTATGATTTCTCCTTTCAGGAATTAATTGGGGATTCAAATTTTCATTATGCACAGGTATTTTAAGAGTTTCTTGTAAAAATGAAAGCACAGGAAGGAGCAAGCTTCCTCAAGTCTTTCCTGCTTTCAAATCTTTGCCCAAGATAAAGACATCTTTCATTTGAATGAAGTCAGGACAGGACAAAAGACTCAAGAATTTCCCTCATTTCCCATTCTTCCAAAAAAGGAACATCATGTAAACTGTGCTCAAAATGAAAAACTAGTTTCTCTAAAAAGAATGCTACCATATATAGTGGCTACCAAAGGTTAAACGGGAGGGTTCTTGCAATCCTAAGGCAGCTTTGAGTGTGCACCTAAAAAAAATGGTGGAATACAAAGAAATAAAACTCAAGTAATTACCCCTGCAATGTGAGGAGAGGTAGCATTTAAAAACGTTTCCAAAACATACATGACAAGCCAGCAACATAACTCTGTCCCCCATACACACTCTTCTACCAACACTGAAAAAGCAACATAATACACAAAACAGACAATTCAGCGGCATAGAATTCCAAAGACGGAGAAGTTTTAGCTTTGAGGCTATTTTCCTGCAAGAGATCTCCTGCAAGAGTTGCAGATATTTCCTAGACCAAAAAAAAATTTCTGATATTTGACTAATACAAGTGCACGTTGTATTGCTATGTATCATACTTCTTGAGATAGTAATACTCTTTTCTTTTAGAAAAAAGAAGTCAATGGGGAAGAACAAAATGCAGATTGAAAAAAACCAAGGTTGCCACTAAAAAGCTCCCCTTTTTCCTTTAAATTTGAGACCACATAATGTCCACCAGGTAGGCCTAGATTTATCAGAGATTTCCAGCAACTACGAGCACTGTACCCTTTTCAAAAGCTTTCCCTCACACCATTTAATAAACCATATATTTTGGCACATTAATACATTTTTATTGACATAATTGCTCTATCAGTGTTCTACTGTTTTAAAGTACTTCTACTTCTCCTGACTATTTCTGCAAAGAAGGCTTTATTGTTGACATCATTTCGCATGCAGATAACCAGGCAAGAAAATTTTTTGCCCATAAGCGAGGACTATGCCACCTCCTATCCACTTAACTTTTTGGTGTCTCCAATTGAGTAAGAGGAATTGAACCAAGTTTGCAAAGTTTTATTTTACTTTCCACTGCTCCCCCCCCGCCTTCAGGATTGTCCTTGATTCCAAGCTATTTATTTCACAGTAGCACAATGCAAGCTGTCCAATCGCCTGATTTGCAACTAGGAATTGACTGGAAAGGATTCTGCGGCAGGGTTATTGCTACATGGCTTTAAGCCAGGCTTTTACCAACTGACCTTATTACTGACAGTGCAGGAATAAACAAAGACATCTAATGAGCACTGCAAGAATTGTTGTAGAAACTTCTCTCCACTACACTGATGTCCCATTTCTTTATGGCTTTATTTCACATGGGCCTTAAAATCAAATGACAAAGAGGACAACTTTAGGAGTGAATTAGAGCTTTGTACTTGCTTGCTTTCTTTTTCTACTTTAAAGGGTTCTACCACCTGTTCTTATAATATCACTGAGAAGAAAATCTTATTACATAGCATGACTTCAGCATACGTAACATTCGAAGCAGTACTTTGTTAGTAGACATCTAAATGCTACACAAATAAGCTGCAACAATCTTCAGAAGTGTCCTAAAAAAATATTTTTTCAGGCCTACTGCGTATTAAAAAATAGATCTGGGCATTAATAGGTCACTGTTGTAGGACATATAACAAAAACATTTTCTTCAGAGTTTTCAAATATCATTCATAAACCAATTTGAGACAATCGAGATACAGCTTTGATATTGGAAGTTTTGACTTTTTTTCCTTCCCACAAATTTTTATGAGGAAATGCAGTGAAGAAATTGTTCACAGATTACATCTGAGGGCTAGTTCCACCCTCTTGAAAGCACGTATTCAAAATATGGAGATAACTGAACTCACTGCAAGCTAAAACTCTGCATCACTCCTGCATCCTAAATCCTTTGTTCCTGTTTCTATTCCATTATTTGGAAGACTTACCACACTCAGTTCTAGTAAAGAAATTTCTCTAAAAAACAGTGTTATCCCTTTTGAGGAAGAAGGGAATGCAAGGCAAGCCCCAGGAATATTACAGACTGCAAAGCTGCAGCCACATAAGGCTACGTCAGTGAGGGAAAACACAACAATATAAGCAAAGCCTGAGGTGAAGTCTTCATAAAATAAAGTTAACTTTTTATATAACAGAAGCATGCATTACACTGAAAACCAAAAACACAGCACTGTTAAATCCAAACTGCATAATCCGAACAGGTTGCCCCATGAACTCCTGAAGCTCGGTGTTACAATAACATACATATGTAGTCTGGAATAGAACAGCCAACATAAAACAGACTAACCTTATCCGTCAGACTCCTTTTCTCTCTGCGATCATTCTCATCAACCTCCATGTTTTCAATTCCTGAATCCACATCTACCTGGGACATACTGTAAGTGGAAATAAGAGAAGAAGCCCATTAACTTGTAGAAAGCCACAGACAGTCCTCTAAGATGCTGACTGAAGGAGTGTCACCTTAAGTAGAAGCAGCAAAGAAAAACCAATGCAACAGGAACAGCCATATGCACAAACAGCAATTAAAATCCTTAGTTGATAAATGCTTCTCATATTACATTTCTTTTGAATTCAAGAAACACAACACTAAATTTCTCCAGCAGGCAATACAAGCTACACAGCTATTACATCCCATAACCTTTTCTTTTTTAAACAGAGTAGATGATTTATCCCCACCAGACATGCTCATCACTTAATGTCTAAGACAATGCTTTGTCTTTTTTCACTTTTGGTCAGGAATTCCCATTAAAACCAGACTAGAAAAAGTATTACAGTCATCTAAACAGTGTGTCATTTTTAAGCATTTAATCTTATTGCATTAACACGGCTGGAAGTGAGAAATGGCAGAATATTTTCCTGTGTAAGTGGTTTTGATGATTAACATTGTGCAATATTTGCTGGCTTATACGAGCTGCATTTTTTACCTTTTCTCACAGGAGACACTATCAATATCCATGCTCTGAGACCGAGAGAGAGACTGAGATTGTGTTTCAAGGCTGTTAGATGGAGAACTGCTGAGTGAACTCACTCCTTCGCTGCTCTGGCTTCGGTGGGCTACTCCTACAGAAAAGGCACCACCAAGATTACCACTACAGAGATGAGAAGGCACTACACAATTATTTGGATGGAAAAGGAGAGGAAATACTCCTTTTCAATCCCGTTCTTAAGCATTCTTAGTAATGCATTAGAAAATAAATGTTAATAATATTCACATTTGACTACAGATAATCACATTTTCTACCTCCCCTCGCAGCAGCAACATAGGAATGCTTACCTGCATTACAACACAGAGAACAAAACTAAATTTGCATCCATGAAGTGCTCAGAGATTCACTCCCATAAAAAAAAGCACTAGCAAACTGATCTCTTATAGATCGCAAAAATTATGACAACCACACACCCACTATGTGTGGCTGTCATTGATACACTGTTTTTAGGCTCTCCAAAATATTTTCAAAACACATACAAAATAATGATCATGTTTTCCATGAAATTGATGCGTAAGTCTGACCTCACCATGACATGCAACTTCTTATAAAAATGGATGCTTACAAGGACACTATTCTGCTGGGACTGCTCTCTGTATATCCGAATGAATTAAAATCCTCTGCAGTCATTTCAGTTTACTGCTCAAAGGAACTCCTGCAAACCACACAGCGTTAGCTGAGTCTTCATTTATGCTAAATAAATGCAGCAGATAATCAGTTGTGAACATTTTTTTCCTGATCTGTTCCCCAATTTAACCATATCTCCTACCCTGCTGTGAAAAAGACACACATTATTAAATTGCTGCAATGAATGGCACTGTAGGAAGCAAACACTATACTGACTAGGTAACTTCTGTTTCTGGTCATCAAATAATCTAGTCTGTATAGTTAGGTACTGTCCAGTGCAGATAGCTGAATTTGTAAAACACAAGTCTCTAAGGTCTTAGCTATATGACCACTTCAAACCATGATAAACCTGCCTGCCAATACACGAACATTTCTACCTTCAGGCACATGTCTCCACACCTCCTGCTCTGTTGGCATTATCATTTATACAGTCCTGCAGTAAGATGGATCAGGTCCTCATCTATTTGAAAACTAACCATTTATTTTTCCTGGGTTAGTTTTCACCTGGATTAAGTCCATGATCCACCTCACCACACAGTTGCTATGGACAGCAGAGGGAGAGGCAGCGAGAAATACTCCTTTCAGCAAGAGTCAGACCTAAGATGGATTAAAATAGTCACGTAACCACAGGCTGAGTGAACACAGTAAGTGAACTCTGCACTGTTCTTAAAAAAGTCACCTTTGCTTCTGGGTTGCTGTCTATAATCATGAGAACAATACACAGTGTTAAATTCCATCTGCAATAAGCTTTTCTCAGGAAATGCTTTTGATAGCTTTTCTCTGTCCTGCTTGGGATACAAGGCAACAAAATAGGCAGGAAGGAGTCACTTCTAGGTATTTCAGAACAGCACTGTAATTAAATTACAAGATTTAAACTTGTAAATTACTGTACTTGCCAATGGGAAAAAACATAAAATTTCAGAAAGCAAGTAAGTAGATGAAGAATTCCGCATGCATATCAAGGCGCATTGGAAAAAATATTATTTCTATCAAATTATTAGAAATCATATTGAAAACCTGTTTAAAACAATCTTGACATTTGTTTTGAGATTGGTTTTGTGAACCTCTTAGCTTAGTAACACAACATGCAAAACAATTTAAGTTTTCAGATAAAGATCACAGTACTGGAAAACACACCAATTTGTTTCGATTTCCACAACAGCCAACATGAAATAAATTTTTTTTTAGGTCAAAAGTGGTATTTTATATAAGAATATGGTCTTCAACTCTCTACAGAGCAACCCTCCCAACTTCCCATGCTTCCTGCATTTGTCTGATTTTAATAGATCAGGTATTACTTGTATCTTCTGAAATAATTACCATTCGTAAATATCCTATTTGTATTCCCTCCAGTAAATAGTGAAATTGGCAAAGTAATACAAAGGAAAAAGCAAATACTCTATTCTTACATTGACAATGCAGAGTCACAGCCTACTATTTTTAATTGTGCCAAACACTAGTAATTAAAGATCAAAACTGAACTTGGGACTGATTGCTAAAATGTACCTAGAAACCAATCAATAAAAACTGTGTTGCAAGACTGAAAAGGGCTTTTGCCTGTCTCCTTGAGAGACTGGATTTCTTTTCTGTAATACTAAACTGTATTACAAACTTCTTCAAGCTTTGGTAACCCTTATTTTAAATGCCATTAGTTTACTTATACCTGAACAACAATTGTATCTAACCATTTATTATTTGGAAAATGAAACCAAAAAGTACCTTCAATCACCATTTTAGAATGTTTCTTTCTGAAAATTATTTTCAGCAACAGCAGAAATAACACCAGTAATAGTGTTCACGGTCTAAAGATAAGGAGTTGCATAATAACCTCCACTAGACATACAATAATAATTTTTGTCACTAACATGCCAGCCTACCTGATGCACCAATTGGAGAGGTAGCTGGGGTCATGCTATGGACATTTAGGCCTAGACTATGCGATGGCCCCGGGGCTGGCGCTACTACGGGTGGCCCAGGTGGGGTCTCTCTCTGCGGTGATGTAAGTGGCGTAGTAGGCTGGGAAGATGGTCCACCTGCCAGCCGAGCAAGGCGCCTTCGACGAATCTGCACAAAGGAAGTAAAATAGCAGCAAATAAACAAGTTAGTTTGCACGTACATACACGCACGCACCCCATGGTTGCCCTTTGGCCCTCCTACACAGCAGGGGTATTCACTCCCATGAAACAGCAAATAAAGAAGCTTTACTTGATAACCTGCAACATGCAGCTGAGTTTTTCTGCCATTTCTCTGTTCTGTGTGACAATACTAAAAAACCCTTGATGTTTTAAGTATGTATTTGCTGCCTTGGAAAACCATTTGCACTGGTGAATACTGTGTTTGTCCCTCGAACGGTTGTGTAAGACAAATCTAACATTTACTGCTCAGCAGTTTCAAAACCTGTAACACTCCTCCCCATTTATTCTGGCATTTGATGAAACAAACTGCATTAATCTGATAAAAGCGAAAATATGAACATGACCTTTGCCTTAATTTCACACCACATGATACTAATAAAAACACCCGCGCTAGAGAGGATACAGTTGAAAGTTATTAAAGACCACTGTCCAAGTTAATCTGAAACAGACCTGCAACACTGAAAATATACACCTCATCTGCTGGACAGAAGCATCCTGAGAAGTAAAGACAGACAGTAAGTAACATCCTCTCATCACCTAGAGACATTCCACCACACAGAATATGTAAAGAAGTTTTTGCATGTTACTAGTAAGATGGAGAAGCATCTGCCTTCAAAATCTAACTTCAGAAAACTGTTATGAACCTATTTATTAAAATTAGTATGTGACCACATAACAGTAATATTATACATGAGAAATAGACAAAAGAAAACTTACAGAACTCATAAATGCTTCAATTGAAACTTGAAGCATAAATGAAAAAAAAAATTATTTATTATCACTGGCTGCCTCAGAGGATCTGTTCCTAAAGCTTACATCTTCAGCTTGAAATAGGCCCAGCACAAAATAAAAGTATCGTATTTGACGGTGTCCACTCCCTGCAAAAATAAGCAATTCGTGTTATTCCCTCTTTGTATTAATGATACTCAAGCATTGCATGCAATGTATCGGTTTTCACTTCTGCTCATAATCCTAAAGAACTGCCAAGCAAGTGAAGGAGTGAACAAAAGATTTGTGTCAAGTCAATGCCTATGCTACATTACTGCAGTCATTTAATGGCCTGTGAAATCTACCCCAACAGGAAGAAGAACAGATCAAATTAAATCAGACTTCAAAAACTGTGGGAAAATAGAGTCTGGAACTACGTCTCCCTCCACGACAGGTGTCACCACATGAACATGGAAGGCAGCTAGAAAATGAATTCCTCTTTTTTGTGCGTGTGTTCTAAAGACAAAAAAAAGGCTATGACTAGAATGTCTTAATCCTTCCTCCTTGTCAAGCAAAATAGGGGAGCTTATTGCATAAATAAATTGTGTACCTTTGCCATAAGTAGAAGCTATACGTACTAGGGTCTCTAAAAAGTTATTCAACAGTATCTTAATTTTTCTCCTCCTACATCTTAATTTTTCAGCTGTTTATCTGCAAAAACTACAGAACTACCTCACCCCTCAGAGGCATACCTGAGAAAGTCTCAGCTACACGTCCCCACATCCATCTTCCCTATTGCTGAATCCAAATGAAGTGTTCATAGCTCACAAAGCTGTACTAAAAATATTATCAGTAAAACAACCTAGCTGAATAGAAATCTATTTGAATTAGGGGGTTGAATTAAAGTTTTAAAAGCCGTTTCCTTACCATTCAACTGATACGTAGCCATGTTTTTCAGATAAAGGAATGGCAGGGAGGAATGGAGGAAAAAAAAAAAAAACAAAAACCAAATACACACACAAACAGCCCATATATGCAGAAGTGGCTGAGGAAGAAAGTTGAAGATTAATTATGTAAAAAGCAAGAAAAATAAATGTGATGTAAAACTTTTCCACAACTATTCATATTCATTCTTGCTAGCTAGTTCCAAATCTAATGCTAGGAAGGAAATATGTGAGGAGAAAAAGGCACAGATAACAATAGATTTATCAATTTATTCTCAAATACAGTCAAACGTTGATTACTCAAACAAGGTCATATCCCTCACAAGGTACGATTTGCACAAAACCTCTCTTCATCATCTCGCAGTTGCAAGCAGTTAATTGAGGTTACTTGTGCCACTCAGCGCTCCTTCACCTACAGTGCTAGGCTAGATCAATGCCGAAGTCACATCAAAACCAGCTGCAATCATCACTGTTGAAACAGAAGGACACTAGGACGAACTTTCTGCCTTGTATTTGTCACTCTTAGTCCATCAACCGCACATCCTTCTTATGGACCAATCCCCCAGACTGTAACCTGCCCTGAAAAAAATTCTGAGATGGGCATGGAACAAAGAAATCTGCACAGACAGTAAGCTGCTTTTAGGTGAGATACTGCAATTAAAACCAATACAAGATTTTTCCCTGCCCCTTTAAGGATAATAGGCAAATTATACTTATCTTCCTTACCGCTGAACAAATTAACATTGAAGTATAAATAAACTCTGAATATTTTTTCCACTGAAAGAGACAGCTTTCACAACTGAGGGTACACTTAGCGATTGTTACAGGACCAGATTTGGTTCTTAGATACCCTGAGTTGCCATATTCCTCTAGGTTTACATAAAATTATCACAGAAATCTGACTTTTGATCTGAAGATTAAAAAGTTTTAAGTAGGAGAGAAAAAAAGGGGAGAACCAAAGATACTATGCTAGAAAGGCAAAGGTGCAGGCTGAAAGAGAAGTTTGAGAATACAGCATAAAACTGGTGCACACATTCTATCCAGTTAATTCCCTTGTGCCTTAAGACTAAACAGCATCAAGACGAGGGAAGTAAGATAGGCTTTACGCTCAGGGCACAATATGGGGACTGAGCTTGTTTGCACAATACTAGGCACAAATGGGCCCCAACCTGTTGCCTTCATGTAACACAAATAACGTATGTTAGCATCGTGGGAGTTCAAATTGACCTGTTCTTATTTCAGACTCAATGACTCTCCAAACTACCGTGAAGAAACACGTAGCTGGGGTTTTTTAAATATTTTCTTAGGAAAGTTTAGGGTACCTCATTAATACCCAACCCTTGATTTCAGCAATAAGTACTTGCAATAGCAACATATGACAAAGCAGTTATGTATCATTACGTTACCTAACAGTGACAAGTTATTTGGTACTACTTATTACATAGGCTATGGAACAAACAATGCCCATCTTCCCTACAGAGCACAACTCCATAATAAAGAGTTTAAAAGGTTAATAAAAAAAATCTAATTGGTTGGATGGAAAAAGCACATTGTTTTTTAATTAGAACAGTTTTTGCTGGACACATCTGGACTATGTCTTTGAATAGCAGTTGTCAGAAATACATTTTTGATCTCACTGGACTTCTTGAAAGCTGTTAGCTGGACACACTACAACAAACAATGTAAAAATAGCACCCTGTTAAAGACAGTTAACTGATAATTTGATTATGCAGCAGACCAATAACGATACAACCAGGAAGACTGGCCCCTCAGGCTCACACACTCCCAGTTAAAAAAAAAAAAAAAATCTGTATCAACATCTGCTTTAGTGGCAACTGCTCAGTGAGACTCTAAGGATTTTTTTTATTCTACCATAATCATAGAAGAGTTCCAAATCTGTGCAGTAAAGGATAATTTGAATGGCTAGCTTTATTTTTCTTGTATTCACTAGAGCACGTTATATTGGTTTAAGAAATGCTTCATTTTCTGGTGACACTGGTGATGTTCAATGCTCAGAAAACACTAAACTACTCAAAATCATGTAAATGTTAAAAGATGCTAAGTTAACATCATTCTTTCCCATTTTATGCCACATTTGGCTTGATTCTGCTTTTTTCTACACAATCCCTATTCTCATCTTGTGCTATCTATTACTTGTGCTAAAATTCACACAGTAAAAATGAATTTTCTTTTCTCCCCTCCTAAAGATTTTAGTACGGTCCGTAGTGAATGACAACTTCTAGTGCTTTAACAAAGTAAACACTGAGAAAATTTCAGTGAGAGACACTGTTGATAGCGGTACAAAATACCTTCCCGAAGCTAAAATATATCCTATAATCCCAAAGCCATTATCAATTGTATCAGTCTCTCTTCTTTTTAAGTTACAATCTGTTAATCTTATACTTAATTATGGTTCAATATAAGAAGATAATCTAATCTACAAGAGGCTTGCAATTAGTTGCAACTTTAGTTAAGTGGTTTTTTGCCTTCAGTCACTGCCAGATAAAAAGTTTGAATCAGATAGAAGTCACCTATAACGTATTTTAGAAGGCTATTTTTCCATACGGTCCAGCTCTGATCCAGGGTCCACTGCGTCAACTGACAGTAAAGCAGAGATGTGAAGGAATATTAAAATAGGCTCGGCTGTGACTTTTCAATGGGGGGGTCCGTTAACAATGAAAAGTGACAGTGTGACTCTCTTGAAATGATATAAGATCAAGTTTGCCTCAAGCAATCACCTGAAAGACCAGTCAGCTTTTGTCCCAGCTGAACTGTACTAGAACGACATGGAAAAACTTGAGTCACTTGAGAGAAACATTTTGCCAGAAAAGGTAGATGAGTCCCTACTGGAGAACTCATTTTCTGCAGCCTCGGTTCCATGATGCAGTGTTTTTGATGATGTCAGTAATTTGCTGAAGCAATGACACAAACAAGCTTACATAGGTTAAATAATTCTGAAATTAATCATAAAACACCTCATAATCGGATGCAGTTTAATGATCACGTTTGCATGTAAACAAAGTACTCATGAAATACAGCTCTAAAACTAGAGATCCCTCTTCACAGTAGAAATTACAACACTGGCGTCCTAGCCCACCCTCCCCAACGTCGGAATTGTACTCCTTTTCTCAGTGCTTCCATAGAGTACGAGGACCTTCATCAAGTAAATAGCATGAAGTATTTCCTCCTAGTTCCTGCTGCAACATAGCAGGATTGCTAAATCATATTGTACAGCGTAACGAAAAACATCTTAACTTTTTGGAATACAAATCTGAGTGACGACAGCAGCCACCTTGCTCTACAATCCTGCTGTAAGATATGGTACAGAACAAAAATAACTTCTTTTGATCCCCCATGGCGTATAAGTACAGCAATAAGCCTATGGTGCAGCTGGTCCAATATAGTACACTTTATATGTATGCAATACACTTTAACACGAAAATATTATTTTAAAGAGATGAGGTAAGACTGGAAGTTGTACATGGTTTGGGCATTACATTGGGACAGCGGGAAACTCCCTGTATCCTGGTCGGTACCACGACAGAACTCATCTGAGAGTCCTCAGCAAAACATAAGACCTTAGTCTATACTAAAAAGAAAAAAAAAAAAAATAAAGGCAAACACTACCCTTTAGAAGGGAGAAACAGAAAACAGTTCACATTATTCCATGTCAGATGTTTGTCAATCACAACATAACACCTATAGCTCTTAAGCGAAAGAACACGAGGTTGAATTAAAAAAAAAAAGTAAATCAAAGGAAGCACCGGAAAACTGGCAAGCCTGTTTCAAACTGTTTCAAGAAGAAATGATATTAAATATAAGAGCACACACCCCCCCCCTTGCTCCTCAGCAAAGAGCCTGAGGAAGCAAGACTTTAAGTGTTTACTATGTTAAAAAGTAGGGGTTTTTTTGAGTCACACAGAGAGAACATGTAAAACGCCTAGCGCTGAACACAGAAAGAGACATCCTCCAGACAAAGACCACCTGGCAGATGGAAGCAGAGAACGACCGGCTGAGCCGGAGAGCAGCAGTTCAGCCCCACCGCCCAGCCAGCGGGCGGCGGGTCAGGGCCAGCGCGGGCCAAGGGGGCGCAGGAGAAGCCCCGAGCGCGGGCAGC
>WAAD01043377.1:31904-44342 GCA_013389945.1 Fregata magnificens | reverse complement strand
TTTCCGTTTTTTCTAAACGATAACACACCAGGATTAGAAACAGAAAAGGGTTTTTCACCATGTTAAAGATACCAACTAGACAGTTTAAGTAGGTCACCCAGCATAGATACAGCCAGAAAAGATTTCATTCTAGTTGTGTATACAATAACCAACCAGAGACACTGCTGGTCATCAGTTGACACAAGTCAAAAAGGCAGAAAGGGGTGGGAGAGGCAAGGAGAAGAGAAGGCAGCACACAAGGTTGCCTGCCACCACAATCTGTAATGAGCTTTGTACAAGAAAGCTAGTAAAGCTTTCTTAGTTCCCCATTAAAGCACCATTAATCTCACTCTAAAAGATCTGACCAAGGTAAGAGGTTAGCTTCAAGCACTCCAGAAGAGGGACAGTTAGAGACACTTAACAAGTCACAGTAATGAGAGAAGTATTTTGTAAGCTGTTTAAAGGTAAATGGTACTAAGCTGAACAACTACCTGGAAGTGGCAAATACCCAAGCACTTTTTTTGTTACTTAAAATTTAATTAACCCTAGACATAGGTTCTGTAAGTTTGTGCTCAAAAGCAAGAAAAATTGAGTGGACAGGGCAAACTCTTCCATCTCTGATGAAAGCTATACAAAAATTCTACTTTTTACAAGTACTAGGCTGACAAATTCTTGAAAGCTGCAAGGACACTTGGGTGACAGGCTGAAGTATAGTTAATGCTGTCTGTTTATCCATAAGCAAAGATCCTTCCATTGTTTTTCAGAGCAAAAAAGCTTCAGCAATATCTAGGTTTTAGAAGAACTCAGACTCTTAAAATTCAGGAGGACCCTTATGGGGGGAGGGAGGAAAAGATAGAATCAGGTTTTTTCACCTACCTAAGGCCACCATATAACCTTCAAAGTTGTCATTGCTGATAAGGTTCCAGGTTCCACTGAAATCCACAGGCATTGCTAGATTGTGGAAAGAAGATACAATCAACCTCTGACCAAAAAGCAAAAATAAAGAAGTAGTTTTCCAACCAGGCCTTATATAAGAAAGACTGTGGGTGGGATTACATCCCAGAGCCTTTCTGGTGGAGGGGCAGGGTGCTGTTTCTGAGCCAATAGGTGAGAGGGTATTTGTAGATCAGCTTCAGCTGCATTGGAGGGAAAAGTTCACAGTTTCTGAAATCTTTGTGTAGAGCAAATGTTAATAGCCCAAGAGTCACGATGCAAACCAAAAAGTGGTTTAAACCATTTGTGTCCATCTTGTATACTTTAAAGGGAATCATGGACACATTTTGTCATTACGGGAATTGCCTGTATGTGTATTAGCTCTGTGGCTTTATGATCTGAAATCTACATATTTGTTGAAAAGGTGATCTACCCACTGTAAATACATGCTATATTTGAACAGACAGGGATTGACTGTTAAACTGTGGATGGTATTGTATCAGCAAATTTTAAAGCAGTACCTATGACACAGTAATAGATGTAAGTATTATATCCTGTTGGTTTATGTCTGGAGTGAATAGTAGGCAGCATTGTAGTCTAGTGGTTATAAGAGAAAAGTGAAAGACAAATCTTGTTTGTATATGTTATTCTCTGATGTGACTCTCAACACAGCTCTACTGGGCCACAGTTTGCCTATTTGTGTTCTGGTTTCTCTAATGCTGTTAGTTATATCCTAGTTAAATGAACATACATATACAAAATTCTTTATTTTCTCAGATGCCTTACCAGCCAGAAAGTTCGCGTAACCGTTAGGCCTGAGATGGCAGATCCAGAGGCCTGAGCTCTGGTCCCAGTTCTGCAGCTCTGTATTTATCAGTTTTTCTAGATGGGGACGAGGACGAATACCTGTTCTTACAATCTACTTTCAACTCCTAAAAATAGCCAATAACAATAACAAATTCAAAAAGTACTCTTGTGTGTCTAGAAGATGTAGCTTCCCCCTTTGCTTTTTATTCTTGACACATACAGTCAGGGAGAGATGTTACAGAAGTTACTCCCACTGATGCTTTATTAGATGCTATACATTGTGGCAGAGCATATAGGGAGTAGAGCACAGGATGCAGCAGGTAAGCTTCAGTGTTGGACTTTTATCTTCAGCAAAGAAGTGAAAGAAATCTCTTAAGTGATGACCCAGGAATATGTTTTGAAATGTGAATAAAGAATGCTTGACTTGGAAGAGAAAGGATATACAAGGAATTTGGAAGTGAGATTTTATTTCCTTCAGAAGATAGATATATAATTCTCCAATCTCTTGCAGTTCCTCCATCTGTCATTACTTTTTGCAAACTGTATGCCTTATTGTTACAGTTTACCAAGTGAGAAATACGAATTTAATAATCCTGAACAAGTAGGGACTCTAGAATTGCTAAGTACAGGAGAGCTAGATAACTTTGTACCTCGGTTTCCGCATCGGTAAAATGGGGAAAACAATTATTCCTGAAGTCACACGTATGTTTTGAGCATTAGCTTAATCCCACATTTTAAGTGGTCAGATGGGACAGTAATGAGCACCACAATGAAGGCTACATTAAAAGAAAAACCCAAAATTGATGGGCAAGGGAAATCTTAACTGTGTTGCTACCATAGTAAAAAGTAAAAGGGAATTCGGTATTCTGAATCTTGAATGAGGAAACTCATCTATAGATATTCCATTTATCTATTTACTGACTTGGGTTAGGCTGAATAAAAAGATTATATTTTGCAGAGAAAATTAAGTTTCCCTGAACTTTAGCTGCGTTTTTGGAGCTGACAGTTTGACCTATATGACTCACGTAATCATGCAAGTAGGAAATTAGGACGTCAAAGCTTGTTTCCTGTTTGCAGATGGATATTGTTCTCTAACATATACTAAACTAGGAATGGCACAGAGAAATGCAAATTAATGTTTCCCCTGGACTCAAATAGTAACATTTCACCCATAATTTGTTATTACAAGGTTATAATAGTAAAGCACTGTTGCAATACTACTGACTCTTCCAAGTAAAGAGAAGTCAGTACTTGGATAAGTCCTGTGTAAAAGCCTGGATATAACATTTTAATTGAAAATTAAGATTATGCAGATTGTCTGGGATGTGGTACTTCTTTCTGTAAATCAGTACTTAATCTCAAACTAAGACTTACGAAGGGTACTAGGATTACTGTTTCAAGGCTCAGCCAAAGAATTGCCCATGGACCTTTTTGTAAGAACTGCCGAGTGCCCTGGCCACATCCTGTGATGGTTCATTTCTTTCTCCCTTACAAATTTGCAATCTTCTTTTTGTGGAAAGATTTTTTTTTCCATTTCCATCTTAATTGCTGTGCAGCATTGTGCATCTAACACATTCCATTAAGGATGTGGCCTCATAACAGAAGTAGATAAAGTGGTTGCTGCTGCTGTTGCAGTATTTATAAAATATTTTTACTCTGAATTACACATGTGGTGTAAGGGCCCTATGTTCTCTTAATAGAGCAGAACCAAATGCAGTGATGTAAAAAAAAAAAAAAAGCCTCATTTTAGTTTGTAGAACATCTATGAATGCATTATAACTCTTTTATAAAGAAGTTCAGTGAACTGCATTATTCACAAACCTTACATTTCTCTTTTAGATCTAGTCCACTCTTGAAAGTTACACCTGTCTAACATTTTCGAATAGGCCACATGACTGACTGTGATGCTGATATTTATAACTGATTGGAACAGTAGATTGTCAGTGTGCACTTACTTCTAGTGTTGTAACAGGCAGGTTTCTGGATCCCACTAGTAAAACAAAAGATCCATATTCAGCAGTCAGTGTAATTTTTGAACAATGTTCTGTTTTGTATAGACAAAACTGTACTGACATCATTCTGCCTACTTAAAAATCATGCAGTCATCAGACATCAGATTTGGTTAATAACAGGATGACTGAAATTAGCATATTACATGCAATTTGTTTTATTGAAGACCCATCACACATAACTACATTAAAACCCAGTGAAATATAACTGTTTGAAGACCAAAGCATTATAAAACATCCTATTGAATTTGCAGTTTCTCTAGGATTACACAAAGTGCACCACCACACACCAGCATCATTATTTAGAAGACTAAACCTAGACTTAAAGTGCAGTTTTACTCTGAAAAGTGACCACATAAATAGGGTGCTTTCCCATTAGAAAGACCTGCTCTGTTTATTCAGAAGCACACTGGTTGACTTGAGTGCTGAAAAGAAATCTTTCTTGCCCTCTGTTCTTGTTACTCCTAGAGAGCAAGCAAAAGAGAAAAGTAGATCTTGTGCTTTCCTGCACACCATCAATAATATAGTTATCTTCAATCAGTTATGGCAGTTTGATTGCTAAGGTGTCACAGGGGGCATAATTTATCCTTCGGTACCTTTATTACTTTTGATGATAAATGAACCCAGCCTCATTACCAGAGGACAGTGTAAGCTTCCCTGAGCTCTAGGGGAAAAAATGGCAGACTGAGGACATTTGATGCAGGAATCACCACAAAAAAAATACTAAGAATCCTTGATGCTACTTTCTGTCACAGTGCAGTTACAGATGCACTTCTAAGTTGTGACTTGATTTTATTACACTCATTTCCTTGTAAATTCTCTGTAGACAGCCACCTTTATAGGCTGGAGCTAGCAGAACACAGATGTTCTAGTGTGTGGTAATTGCAGAATTTCATGTGGCCCCCCAAATTTGCATGCCTGATGCTAGCTCCACTGCGGGTTACAGGTTTTCCTGATAGTGTCTTGACTCCCGTGCTGGGTTCTATATGAGCCCTGCAGGCCCTAGGGCCACCCGTGATGTTCTGTGTTTGGCTTCTGGCTTCCAGACTCCCCCTAAGCTCCTAGGGAAGCCTACACCTCTTTGGGGATCCCCTGCCCAGGGAAGGAGGATGACAGGTTATCACAGTTATGATCCCGGAACCTGTCCCTGGTTCAAGACTTGCCCAACAGCATCTACGGTTCCTGCCCTGAGAGTCTCACATTCTGCTGGATTTGTTGATCTGAAAAATGTGAACACAGTAATCTTGTGGAGATCGTATGAAAAAGCTGTTGATCCATTAGGTAGCATCTTAGAAACCTTGACATTTTTAATAAGGCACATAATCCAAACAAAAATGGGATGACGGCAAATAAAGGGAGGTAGAATTCTATCACCATGACATTCACAGTGCCTCTCTAGTTTATATTCACATAATACAGACAATATACTGTTACATTCAAAACCAACTTTCCAGCAAAGAAAAACATTTCACTTATGTACAGTCTTAATATCCTACCATTTCTTCTCAACTCCGGTTACAGAAAACAATTCTGGCTATATACATTTGGCTCAAAAGTAAAAGCTCATTTACTATTTGAAATAAAGGGACAACTGTTTGAGAATCAGTGCAATGACACAATTATTAATATTTATCCATTAAATGAACGGCTATAAACCAGTTTCTGAAGTAGGTCTGTCCTCTCGTGAGAAACGATCCTGAGCTTAACGTACAGCTCTGGAAACATGAATGGAAAAGTAAAGCACAAGGCATTTCTGGGAGCAAATTGCATGACAGCAGACAAGCAGGCTGCATATTTGAAAGGCAGGCAACTCAAAGCATGGCATATCTAGCACCACTTCAGCCAGGAGTAAATTTTTCCCTTCCAGGATAGAGCTAAATAATTTCTTTGAGGTGCACCACATGTTGGCAATTTAAAAAAAAAATTAGTTATATAGATTTACTATCAGTAAGTGGTACACTTTGAAATTAAATGGCTTTGTCTGTTAAGACACTGTAACTTATTAAAAATATTTGTGTTAATATTTTATAAATAGCAGTCAGAGCAATCTGAGTTAAAACTAATCAGAACATTTTCATTTGTTTGATAATTTGTAATTCTCATATGCAAGTGTGAATTCTTATATTTAGTTCACTGCACTGTGACAAAACGTTTAAACGTCACAATCTTATTATTGGATTTAAAAAAATTGTGTAGGTCCAATTATTGAGTGCACCAAACCTCAACAGCAATTACATATGTACTAAAGCCACAGAATTACCCCACTATTTACTAAAAAATAACCAAACGAAACGCCAACCCTGAAAAAACACATTTTCCTGTACTGAGCTGTAGCTTTTTTCACAGCAGAACGTAAGCGTATAGCGCCTGTTAGTTCTTGGAATCACTTGCATGTTTCTGTAAGGGAGCCAAGACAACCCCAGCATTCCTGTCTTCGCTCTCTGGACTATACAGATTATTTTTTTCTATGTATGCTTGAACTACATCAGGCACTAGGTAACGAATGCTCTGGCCCCTCCGCAGTGCTCTCCTAATCTTGGTGGAGGAAATGTCATTTGTGATCCATTCTTCCACAAGGTGAATGTTATTCTTATGCCTCCACAAAATATCGGATTCATAGATGAATTTCTGAACGCTGTTTCCAGCCCTACTGATGCACACAAGGCCGTGATTTTCCACAATTTCAGTGATGTCCTCCAACTTCCACAGATTAGGGATCCCAAAAGATTCCAGCATGTCACTTCCACAAAGCAGTTTAACCTGTGGGACACCTTAAAAAGAAAAACAAGTGAGAAGCAGGGCTTGGTTTAGGCCACCAGATTTTAGCTAACTTTAGCTTTGGTTACAATGACACAATGGAATGAAATAAAAAAAGATTCAGAGTATATAATTTATAATTAGTAGCCTCAGTAAAGGATTTTTCTGAAAAAAGGTGATGGGAGTCCCTTTGTTCGAAAGGACTGAAAAGAAACAAATATGCTCATTTACCCTTGGGGTGAATCAATCACTGTAAGGATCAAAGTAAAAGGAAATACAGAGAAAATTCCAGAATAGCTAAGTATGAAAGGATACTGCAGTGCTGTTAAAACTTTATCTGACAGTCCGTAGAGTTACAGAAGAGGAGGTAGCTTTTATGGGACAGGGGGCAAAGGGGATTATGTAAAAGGAAAGAAAATACAACCAAAAAAAACCCCCATAGACTGTGTGACCTGACTTCAGGGGACTCTCTTCCATACTATGTTTTACAGGGAATCCAGAGAAGCATGCAGATAGAAACCACCTAAAGTAACGGAAGCAAAATTGAGAGTGCTACAGATTTGCAGCTTCCAGTAATGTCATAGGGTGGTAGGAATGTAGTAAAACATCTGTCAACACAATATGAAAGAAGCCTGCGTGATGCTGTTGGTCTTTTCTTTGAGTACATTTTCTTTAAAACACTATCAGTTAAACAGTAGAATTTGCAAAGGTTCAAGGGAAGAAGTCAGGCAGAAGTCAAGATTTGCTAATATAAAGGATTAAGATAGTTATTATGCAAGGCCATTCAAATTCTATATGAATACATATAATTGTACATGTTAAGCTAAAGAATTAAGATCTAAAACCAATAAGCAAAATAAATGCTGCCTAAAATGACAAAGCCAAGCTATGTCTGTTGTATGAAGTTTTAAATTACAATTTAAAATTGTCCTGCACCCAGATACATTTTGAATTTCAGGACTTAATCCTGCCCTTTCTTTCTTCAGCAACTTGTAATATGATCCAAAATTCTCAGCTGTAACTACAGTATAGCAAAGTTCTGTAGGTAAAATGGATAGCTCAGACCTGTTTCAGTTCAAATTTCTATTATCTTGAGTATTTTTCATGTCCTATATATTTTACCTTTACAGTCATCTTGTTATAAAGCCTACTGCTTTATGCTGTGGGATCTCAGGGAGTAAACTTATTCAGTGAAATCAGAACCAAGAGCTAGCATCAAAAAAAGTTACTAATCAGCGCAATTCCCTTGAAATACCAAGTATTGTTAAGCATTTAATTTGCAAACAGACTTAACTTTTTATATCTGGACTCTGATTTTTCTTTTTAACGGGGTCGTGCCTATTTGGTTCCTGTTTCCTCTTCCGTCCTGGCTTTGTTAAAGGTACAGCATTCTGCAGACTATTAGTGGGATCAGGAGATAAAAGCTTTTGATGATGGTACCTGCAAAACAGATGTATTTTAGGTATTTTAAAGATGTAGGAGAATATACGGAAGAATATGGCCTACTAAATAATCTTTCATCACCTCCTCCTGCAGTACTTTCACAGACAATCCATCCAAGAACTGATCTGCTGGAACAGGGACTTGTGAGAGCTGGTTCGTAAGACAGTCAACGTGCAGAATTCAAAGCAATAACTACAAGGTCGGTTTGTTTCTTTTTTAATAAAAATTTGTTTTAAAAAGAACCACCACAGTGAAGTAGCAGTGACTGAAAGAGTAAAAAGCGTAAAACTTAAAAAAAATATATTCTTTCAGGCAATTCTCATGCCAGCCTTTAAATACACAAATGGGCAGCATAGCACAATCAGAATTAAATGAGGGAAGCTTGTGTAGCATGTGTCTACCCTATTCTAGTCTCTTGTCCTTCTTCACAAATACCTTTTCAGCACAAAAACTGAATAAAGCCTAAGAAACAATGTATCTTAAAAATTGTTCACAGGCTCATTTTTTGTACGTTTAGGACTAATGATGCAATCTTTCATTTACAATGCTCATACAAATAGTACTTCTGAATTCACTGAGTCTATTCATATGATTTGGGGTTAGCCTGCTATTATTCTAACTTGTTAGAGCTAACACCATTCCTTATCCTTCTATAGGTTCTTGAGACTTTTTAGAGTTTGGCTGAAGAATACCTTAAAACTTTTAGTGTTTCCAACCACTCACTCTGGCTGCTTTCCCAGTCATCAACTTCCACCCAATCTGAGTTTTTTGTAGCTAGTTTTGCCATAGTTACTCGGTGATTCGCACTGATCAGACCTTTCTTCTTATATGCATCACCTACTGGTGAAATTATTCCTTTGATTACTTTGTATTTTCCTGTGGAAAAAAACACATCACACACGAACATGAAAAGTGGTTGAGCACATGTTACTTCCACTGTATTGTACTGAAAGTCTTACATAACCATTATTCACTGCAATCTCTAAGAACACCAATGCCAGCTCTGGTAGCCAGCCCAGTGGAAAAGTACGGTACACTTCTGCCATTGTGAAAGGCAGCACAATTAAAGATTTAGTGAGATATAGTAGAAAGATATATTTCTATAAAGAAAAACCATAAAACTCATGCTTTAGCTCCTTAAAATTAGTAATAAGCAACACATATATAACATGTATTTGGCCTACATGATTTTGTATGATGCATACACACATACTAGCTTCAATATCTAATTAGTGTTTCCAAAAATATCTGTCACTGCCAAACAGGCATTCATGTACACAAAATATTCACCTTAACATTTAAGCGTCTAGTTATCAGAGCTGTTCTGAATGATAGAAATGACCACCCTACCTGTTTCATGAAAGTAGTCTTTAGCCAGCTCAAATAGCCTCAGATGCATGTTGGTAATGGGATTGAAGGACCCACAGGCCAGCAGTACTACTTCAGTCTTCTTGTCAGAATCTTCCATAGCCATTCCTCGCAGCTACAGAGCCAAGTGGAGAATGTTGGTGCTAGTTACCAGCCACTACAAGAAGAGACGAGATTAAAAAATAGTTATTCCTACTTATTTGTGCTGCCAATTAGACAGAAGATTTCAAGATCAAATCGAACACTGTATTTTCCTTCAATTAACATTTAGCCTGTGATTGTTCATATGATACTGCATTATCCAGTTTTTAAGAGATTAAAACCACCGCCTCTAGTTCTTTCTGGTTATCCCTGGATAGAGGTGCAATGCAAGGAGCTGGGACAACAGTGGCATTATGTTGCAGAAAGGAGAATAATTCTTCTGTGGGGCTTCAGAAATCAAGGATGTAGAGAAAAGTAAGTGTGCTAGGAAGAAGACATATGTAATAGATAAGTGAACTCAAATTTGCCTTGCCCGTGTATTATCAAAGCAGCTGCGATTCCCTCCTATATGCAAGAGGAACACCTTTAAAAATTAAATCACTGAAAACAGGCTGCTTGCCTGAAGAAAGGACAGCGTACTACCCACTCTGAAGAAAAGCAGCTCGTGCAGAAAAACTTCATGAGGAGAGACGATTTGTCCTGATTACAGGACAAACTTTATTAGAACTTTGCAGGTGTTTTAAGATGCCAATGCTAATCAACTGCCAAGAGACACATCTGCAGGGAACTTCCTTATAAGTAACTTCCTTACTTCTAGTGCTTACAGGGGGAAATAGAACATCCTATGACAGTTCCCAGTGCTGCTACTCTAAATTGCAGTGAGTCTTTTCAGCAAAATCTATAGAACTAACATTATTTTGTATTAAATTCTGGAGGAGAGGAGGATTAACATTTCTTTGTTCGGGATTTATTTACATTTTATGTGCTCTTGGTATGTGGGGAGAGTGCTATGGACTAAACATGAAAACAAACGATCTACTTTGTGTTGCAGAAAGTAAGTGGTAGGTGTACCAGCGGAACAGATGATAGAAGAATAGTGAATTAAAAAAAGTTTCATGAAAACTGCAATTAAATAGCAGATTTTTTTTCCCTTTTTTAAAATACAACAGCACTGTTCCAATTTTGAACTTCAATTTCAGAAAGCTGCTTAAGAATTGGTCAAAATAAGGAAATTTCACTACTTATCTTTTTGAACACTACAGGGGTTTTTGCTTCTCAGTGTTCTCTTCTTTCATGAGAATATTCTGGCTTGCCAAGATGGTTTCCCCTAGCCTGGCCCTGAACAAATGAAAGCTGGAATATCTTATGGGCCATTCTCCTGCTGTTGCTGTTTGTGAGATGCTGAGACATCTGTGTTGAGTGCTGAATAGTCTGCCATTGTTTCTACAGCAACATCACTGCCTGGAAAAATCCCACAAGGTCACCCTCACATTCTGTCTCCTTTACAAAGAAGGTGAGTGATGTTCGCAGCCGCCACAGTGGTGAGGTATCACAGCTAAATCTTGTAACAGCTACTATGTACTAACACCAAACAGCCCTTGAATAAAAGGAAGCCTTGCAAGGCTTCACATTTTGCAAGGGTTAGTACTTTTCTGTGCTTTCAAGAGTTTCACAAACTTTTAAAATATTCTTTATTACTGCAGAGTAGTTCAGCATCTGAAGGGTTTGGTGTTACTTGGAATGCAGTCTTCACAGGGGCATCAGCTAGAAGAGTTACTATGGGAACAGGCAAGGAAAGGAGTTACACTTGCCTTTGTAATGCATAAAGCCCTACTTTCTAAAGAAAGTGACTCATGCTGCAAATTTGAAAAGGCTTGATTTTCTCCTTAAAAAAAAAAAAAGCAAAGGCAAAAATAATAGAAAATTTTAACATGAAAATATATCGTGTCTTTTCTGGAGTTAGCCAAATGTCCTTTTTCATGCTGCTAGCTAATTTTACAATCTTCAGAAACAGGCAATTATTGCATCATAAACTGACCTTGTAGCACTTCATATCCGTATAGAAACTGAGAATAGAAATATAATTTAATAGTTTGCACCATACCCTCAGTCTCCTAATTTGCACTGACATCTTGGGTCTAGCACTGTTTTCACAGAAAAGAGCTTCGTGGTTGATGTGGAGAGCAGAGGAAATGACAGACGTATCATCACATGATTACCTCACTGTTATGTCATCTTTGTAACACACAGCACCGTCAGAGCTGGGATCTGCTGTGTATGAAATGACCTCCATATAGCTCTAACTTTTTGGGGAAAGCTATGCAATTTGCACATCCCAGGAAAGAAAAAGACCAGGTTCCGGTGGAACTATGCCTATTCTTACTGTATAATAACATCAGGAGTTTCGATGAATTACGTATAATTTGGCACTGCTTGACACCACTCTTAATTATTGCAGTTTGACCGCAAGATCCAAACTAGCAGCCCAGCTCCTGCTATGCAGAGATGAAAGAGATCTGTATGCAGGTAAGTGTTTAGTTTCGCGAAACTGAGAACAGCCTTAAGATAATTAATGCTCTCTTATGCCAAACACTAAATGAAATATTAGTAAAACCTCTGTAGAGAGACTTAAGAAGAGAAAACAAAGTAAAATGGCCTTCACTCAGATTTTCCCTAAGCGTAGGACATCCTGGATCATTCTCCCTTCTCCCTCAAGGAAAAACGAGGTGCCCTGTGATGTAGTCTTTTACGTACGTGCTTATATACAATCTCATCATGCTTATACAACATCTTACCGTATTCAGTGTGTACTGCTTGCAGTCCCGCTAGTGCTTAGGGGGATTGGACGCGTATTTGCACTAAAAAACATCGAAGTATGCCTACAGTAGGTTCTGGGATGGTTCTGAAGACCGGCCTGTTTCTGTGGATAAGCAGGTAGTTGTGAGCACGCTTTGGCCAATCTCATTTATACTGCAGAAGTAAATATTTATTAAACGTGTTTACGTATCTGTAGAACGCCAGCATCATTAAATATCAAGCCTACGGTGCGTAGGCTGTTGCTGGAAGCTCTGGCACGCTAAGCGCGCCGGCTTTCCGTCCGTTTCAGCACCCTCCTCCCCGCAGCTCCACGCCGCGAGCGGCCCGCGCACGGGCACGGCCC
>WAAD01043377.1:0-15306 GCA_013389945.1 Fregata magnificens | reverse complement strand
GCGCCCCGGCGCGGGGCAGCCCCCGCTCGTCTGGCAGAAGGCGTGGGGTGCTCCCCGGCCCCGGCCCCGGCCCCCGCCGCTCCCCTGCGGAAAGTGCTGCTCCGCCAGCGTTTAACAGAGGGCTTCGCTTGCAGGTAATTTCTTCCTCGGCTAAAAATTGTGTTTCTAGAGCATCTGAAGCAGCGCTCCATAACTTGCGATTTAGCGCAAAGACGGACAGTATTTGTTGCTTCTGTGTCCCTTGGCAAGGTGTGTGAGAGAGGAGCAGCAGCGTTTCCCCAACCAGAATACGTTAGTACTCCGGCAAGAGGATGAAGGACGATGCTAGTTTCTGCTTAACATCCAGATGTGCTTCGTCAGGGTACATTTGACTTTCAGACGCGCGTTTGCTTTCTCCTCAAGAAGAGAATATTTTGCTCTGTTGTATATCATCTTTTATTTGACCGTTCCTCATCTTGGCGCATTGAACACAATAAGCTTTGATGCTCTGCGAGATGAGAGCAAGACATTCTGCAGATGTGGTGGGTTAAAAAAAAAAACAACCAAAAACAAAAAAAACCCAAACCACCAAACTCCAAAAAAACAACAGACGTTGGAGGCAAGTTAGGTACGCTTGTTAAGTTTTCTGATCTGAGTGGGCTCCGGTATGGTGATAGGCATGTCTGTTGAGTATTTTAAGAACATAATTACATAATTTTTAAATACAAAATCAAAATTTTATATTTAGTTTTTGTTGGCCGTTGAACTTGCAAGCTGCCAACTTCTTTTGCCCTTGGGATTTTTGGAGCTCACGTATGATGTGAAATAGCCTGCTGAAGGAGAAACACTGTAAGTGGTGAAAAGTGAGGCTAAACTGTGTACTTCAGGGGGGTTATTTTGAAAGTACAGGTATTCAAGGTGAGGGGGCACACAAAAAGCTACATATTACTATTTTTTTAAATGCAGGCTTATTTTTTTATCAGTCTAAAAGCTACTGTTTGCCTTGACAAACAGATTCAGCTGGAAAATGGTGGCAGGTGTACGTAGGTACATTGGAGTTGCTTCACTTTGCCATTAGCTGAAAAAGCATCATCCTTTCTACTGTCTCTCTGGCATCTTGGTAGAAATCGGCAGCTTCTTCAATATAATTTAGAGTTGCTGGTAAACAGATTTGCATGCTCTCTTAGTTGATGTGGTGCATCGTAATAGTGTACATCTACAAGGAAGCATGTGGGATTGAACAAACACAACAGCGAAGGCTGTTTTGAACAAGTTAACGGATAATTGGTTGGCGAAGTTTTATGGCTTACCCAAAATTGCTTCAAAGCGGTAGTTCTCTTTTAGTTCATTTTAAGCATTGCGACAGAAGTTATGAAAAGTTATATAGGACATAAAAGTGGTTTTAGTATTCTTTTTGACATCCAAGCGGGAGGATACTGAAATCTTCACCAGGAAAATCATCCCACAGCCTGATAGGAATCATTGTAATAAATACGTGTCAGGTACACCGCAGTTGTCATTTGCCTGAATGCGCGGGTGCTGCTGTGGGTGGGAGCTCTGTGTACTGCACAAGCAGCGTAGGTGTGTGGGGAAAGAGGGCTATTTGCTCAGGATGCAAATTGAAGCTGCTGCCTGTTGTCTTGACAAGAACTGGTTAATACTCATACATTTCACTAGGTATATCACATAATGATGTTAAGTAGTAGGGCTGCACAGAAAGCAAGTTCTGAATCCCAACGTTATGGGAAGTCTGTAGTTGTATCAATTTCTGCTCGCTTCTGTCCTCTGCCATTTCCCTCCTTCCCCCATCCAGGGCTTTAAAGTACTTTGCAAGAGGAGAGAGAGGTGTCCAAATCAATTAGTGTTATTTTCTAAACAAAACCAAAAGTGAACTGAAACAAAACCTAAATTTTGTCATTGCAAGCGTTGACTGCGATATACATCTATTGCTAAAAATTAATCATCCTCCAGTTGGATACAGGCAAATAAAGCTAACATCTGAACGCGTTTGGTACGGTGAAACTGATGTTAGAGGTTGATGCTTTGCCTAGGAAACAACTTGTGTGAAATCGATCTATTTATATTGGTTTAATGTGAGGTTTTTTCCTCTCCAGAATGTTTGTCATCTGTAACCAGCATAAACATTTATGATTTTTAGTAAGTATTTCAATTCCTAAGTTTGCTGTTGACTACAAAGCATCCCTCCTGAGCATCTGACCTAGTTTTAAGTGTCAAAAATGCACCCAAGTGCTGTGCATGCAGAGAGGCAATAGGCTTTTGGAGGCTGCTGTTGAATATGCTTGGAGAAGTTTCTAGTAGAGTTTTTTCCAGAAAAGGAGGATTGGGTATCTTCAGAAATATTTCTATACATGCGGATGCAAAACTGTATTTCTTTTTATTGCAAGCTGTCATCAGATTGGATTTCCTGCTGAAATGCACCAAGGACAGTAGCAGCTGTTAGAGCTATACCACTCCATTGTGCACATAATGCAGAAGCGATTGAACCTGATCTTAATGGTTTTAAGTGGAAGAATTGTAATTCTAATAAATACGCCAAATGTTTATATTCTGGGAGTTGGCATAAGCGTAGCTAGAAGGTGGTTATAATTCAATTTTCAGATAGTGAGAGTAAATTACTTTTTCTGCTCTGTTTCCAAATATGTTAATAGTCATGATGCTAAAGCTGGTCGATCATGTTCTTTATTTAAACTATCAACGTGGTACTTCTGGAACGGTATGGTGGGATATTCAGCCAAAAATAAACCTTGATTTGTAATAAAGATGTCCAAAAAACCATAGTGTTTAATAGTTTTAATTGAGCCCTCTTTAAAAAAAGCACTTAGCCCTCTATGTTTTTCCAATAGACTAACTGAAATGCGTCATATCTTGTAAGATTCTCTCTGAAAGTATAGGTATATAAGTGTGTTTTGATTTTTTTTTTTGGTCTTCTGTGTTAAACCATATAACCAGAAACCATACATAATTCGGATTCATAATGCCTTTTAAAAAATTTCTTTTAAAATAGTCTCTGCATCACAGATATTAGAGAGAGGTTTTTTGGTTGTTGTCCAGTTTGAGAGTTCTGATTTGCTGGAAGGGTAATAGTATCTATTAATTTAATTCCAGTAAAGCAATTGCATGTATACAAGTATGTGAATGGTCCCAGAAGATGTTTAAATTTTGATGCTGATGTACACCAAATATGTAAATTATTGGAATGAAAACATTTTGTCACCTACTCCACATCCTAAGAAATGTTGGTAGTCTAATGGCCTTGCTTCTAAGTACATGGGAGAAATGATATGTAAATAGGTTTTAAATGTACTAAAAACTTTTTACCAACAAACTTGTTTTCATTTAGAAAAAAACCAAAACACGTTGTTTACTGTTGTTGATGCTGTTGTATCTCTGAGAATGGAAGAGACTTACAGTTCTTTTTCCCTTTAAAGAGCCGTGGCCTGTCCGTGAACTTCGATTGGCATAAGAAAGCAGATAGACCAGAATGAGCAAAACTCCGGAGTGTTAATAGGTGAGAAGAAACCAAGGATCAGAAAAATAACTGAGAAACGGTAGTTGGTAATTGAGTAAGGAGAACACTCTTCTGACTCTGGGATTTATTTTCAGACTCAGTGTTGGGGAAGCGTTATGTAATGAATGCTCCAAAAAAATGAGGAAAGTTAATTTCTTGTTTCTGCTCACTACTGGTGAGTTGACAGAATGGTACAGTGCTTGTGGGTGGTTTAAATTTAGGAAGTGTAATCATACTTCTTGCTTTTCAATAAGTATTTTCAAGGTTTTACAGAATATCAAATCTGCCGAGCCTCTTTTTCTTTTAAAAAATATAGAGATATATCCTAATTGTTAATGCTATTTTAAAAAACAAACAAACAAACAAAAACCCCCACAGCCTAAAAAACTCATCTGGAGATAAACTGCCATGAAAAAAACCCCTAAAAATTTCCACTTCTTGCATTATTGGAATTCCTGTGACTGAGTAAATTAGCCATTGGTTGGGGAACAGAAATGGAGCCAATAGATTTATACAACCATTACAGTTGTCTTAGGCCGTTCTGTTTTATTTCCTGCAAATATGTAGACCAAGAATCTGTTTGATTTTTCAGAAAGTCCATTTTCTCTGTTAGGAGGGTTACTAACAACTATGGAAGCAACTTAAGTAATCAGCTCTGTTTATGACCAGGACCAAGCTCTGAAACTTTCTGACTCAGTTTATCCTTCTATAGAATTAGTTGACTGCTTCACAAGAATGTTAAGATGTTTAATTAAAGTGTAATTGTTTTGCCTCTGAACTCATCCAGGTCCTGATTCAATGCATATTGAAGTCAGTGAGGAGCTTTTAATTAATTTCATTGAGTTTTAAATAAGCATACAGGTACGCACACCCATGTACGCTTAAAGGAAATGTGACCTAAATTTTTGCAGCAGAGTTTTTGTAAAGGAGCAGTGTAAATACTGAAACAGCTTACCTTAAACTACTGATGGAAGGCTTTTTGTAGAAATGAGAAGGGGATAGTGCAACTCCAGTGATCTCTGATGCCTGTTGCCATACTAACGTAATTTTAATAGTTTCCTAACTTTGAGTGTGCTGGATCTTATACGGAAAACTGAAAATTTCATTGTGTCCTGGCAGCTTGCTCAGTTGGTCAGGGGAGGCAATATCAGACTTCAAGATAAACACAGTTAACTGAACGTTTATACAAAAATGATCAGCAATAGCACACTTAAAATATAATTAACTTTAAGAGTTGATGCCAAATTGAGAAAAATAGGAGCATTCACATCTGCTTAGCTGCTTTTTTTTCAGGAATGTCTGTAGATGCCAAATAATACTCATTGGTTTATGTGGAATTCATGAAAGGTTTTGCTTAACTTCAGGGGTCAGAAACATCAGGTTTTCAAACAGAACTTTTATCACTGAAAATTTGGTCAGCAGCTACAGGGGACTCGGCAATATAAACCTTTCACAATTCACATAAAACTGTTTGCAACGTTTTTTTTAATGGTTCACTGTCATGATTCTTAGTTCGCTAGCTCTTACAAAATATGTTTTAAACCTTAAACAAAATTCTCTATGCGTAACAGCGTGCGTGTGGAAATACAGTTTTGGCACCTTGTTTTAATATATCCATTTCATTGTTCTTTTCTTGGTAGCTGCAATTTTTGACATAACTGCTATAAGCTCCTTCCTTTTGTTGAGAAACTAAATATAATAAAGATGTACTGTAATTGTACTAATGGTTTGGGAAGCGCAGAAACCTGTCTGCAACTTCAGTAATTCTCTTTCCCCGTTCTGCCTTAAATTGGTGGTTGTTGCATGCAGTCCTGCTCATGGAGACTTTCTGAAGTGGTCTGGAACCTTACAGTAGGTGTAACTTGTAGAAGGATCAGCCTTGTCTTGAGCGGTGTTGTTAATGGTCTCTGGGCTAACACCTTTTGTTATTATTGGTATATATTGGAGTTTGATTAATCAAAGTACATCGCATCTACATGATGCCCCCATTCTTAGGGGACCAATTGCCCTTTATCTTGTAAATGCACCGAATTTTACGTATATAGGAGATCTTGAAACAATCAGTTTTAAGTATTTAACTTCTTTAGTGTTGATCTCTGCATAAATCAAACTTGCCGCACAATTCCACATACAGTTTTCCATGCAGCTCAGCTTTGTTGCCTGTAACATATGTGCATTCTCAGTCTTGCCTGTGATTCTTCCAGTTCTCATTGTACTCTGAAATTAATCAGTCCCAGCACTGACTGGGACTTGATACAACCCTTAAAAAACCCCTGTAGTCAGTGGTTTGTTTCTCTCCAGCCCATGTGTGTGTGTTTGTGCAGTAGTGCTAAAGGGAGATTTCTGCTGTCAAACTAATGACCTCATACAGGTTTATTTCACAGTTCAGGGCTAATATAATTAAGGTAACATTCAAAACTGTAGCTAGGGAGGAAGGAAATTGCATCCCTTTTCCTGAGAAATAGGAAGTCTCTTGAAGGCAAGATTTCCTTCCTTGTAATCCCACTTTACCAAAAAATATTGAAAGCAAAACGTCTGTGGTAGAATTGGTGTGTAATTAGGAATTTGTTTTAAACTTGTGAACGTTAAAGTCCTCTCTTAAAATTGACAAGGATCTTTTTCCTTCCTCCTCTCTCCATCAGATATCTTTGCAGCATGGTCTTGTTTGGTGACCTAAAGAAGGTAACAAAAATCCTTTTCTTGTGCTTTTTTNCATATGATTAAAACAGCTATTTGGACCAGTTTATGAAACACTGTCGAGCAAAGTGCTCAAGGAGTATTATTTTCTGAAGGTCCTAGGAGCAGGGATCTCTTGCCCGTATTATGCAATACTATTAATGATGCTAACAGATCACTGAGGAGGCAAAGGTTTTGTGTTGTGGTTAGTGCAAAAAAGATGATCAAGGAATATATTCATATTAGACAAATAGCCATTAATTCTTAGTTCAAGTTTCAGCAAGAGCTATTAATAAAATACCTCTTTAAATGGTTTAAAAAAATTAAACCATACATTGATTCAAAACTGAAATCACTTCTTTGCTTTTTTTGGTTATGCAGAGCACCCATGGGGAAAGCAGCACAGAAGATTTGATTCCCCCTTCCCTCCCCCCCCTCGAAAGAGGCAAGATAAGTAGGTTTCATAAGGGGTGTATTTATCACATTTTACAGCAAATTTTATTGATGTATGAGGCCAGAACAATATTTCACGATGTTGTCCAGTGGTTAGGCAATTTTGGTAGTCAAGAACTATTAATCTAAGAGTCTCTGGTCCTAACACTGTGCTTTGACACAGTATTGCAAAATATTAAAATGCTAAGTAGTCACCAACCTAATAACAGCTCACGTTTTAATTGCTTAAAAAAAATCTAGTTAGCCATAATCTCTCTACTTTAAAAGATCTGTAGGCATTTTCAGGGTAAAATGTGTATGATCTGGCATTAATGATGTTCAGATGTCAGTATAAATTACAGGGCAGCATAGGTCATGTTTTAAATTGAAAGCTATCTCTAATATGCTAGGCATCTGTGGAAAGATACTGTGTTGATGAGTACCAAAGAAATGCCTATAAATATAATGGTGCTTCAGTGAGTGGAATAGTGGGGAGAAGTCCTTTCAGTAGGCATTACTCACAATGTCTGCCATTTTTGGTTAAATATGACGATGCAGTGTGCTTAAGCTGCTGAGAAGTTGGTCCCTAGACCACAGGCAGTTTGACTCCAAATATGGTACTTCTGGTGTTTGGGGGCTTTTACTGCATGAGTGTGAATTGAAATTAAATAATATTGTTGTTTTAACTGCTTACAGATACTTACTGGAGTTTTTCCTGTTCTGATGTTAGACTGTTCTGTAATGGTTTATGATTGGTTAATAGTGTCACTTGCCTTTTTGTTAAAGTTGACTGAAACATCAAATTTTTGCACTAGATGCAGTTTAATTTCAAAAATCTGAATACAAATACAGCATTAATGAAGCTATTTGGTTGGAAACATGCCAAATACTGAAGAGCTTCTCCATTAGCACTGCTGGTAATTCTGAACGTGTGCTTGTTCATGCATATATCTGTTTCCTGTTCCACTTCAAGCCACTGGAGAATTACTGAAGAAGGCAGAAAAAACATCCCGCACCTTGGGCATTTACACATACTTGCATCAATTTTGACATTGTACTCTGTTGTGTAGGCATGGTAGGCTTGTTTTAGGTTCATTATGAAGACCGAACCAATTTCTTGCTTCTACAGTCAACTAATTCTTTATCAGTGTTTATGCTTCAGGAGGGTAGGGTGTTTGTCCCACGTATTGTTATTTTTTTAGCCCGTTGAGTTTCCTTTCTGTAATATAAATGGCAGTCTTCCGTAAAACCCAGTTTTAATGCTAATGATCTATAAGTCTTCAGAGGATTGAGTTCAGCGTTACCACTTCTTGCAGAGCTTCTTTGAAAACGTGACTTTGGTCATAAAGCTGATTGACATTACAAGAAAATGAGGTGACCACAATTAATGGTCTCGATCTTCCTTGTGCATGTTTGTGTATTGGCCTTGGTTCAGTTTCTGCAGTGATTGATCATAGAATAGACGTGCTGCAGGAGGCTCTGTCATTGGTGTCAATAATTAATAGTCCAAAAATATGATACTTCATGGGTGGAGGTGTTGTGTGGGTACATATTTGTACAATGTGTGTAGCATGCTTACCATATAAGACAGGATAGATATATTGAAAATAATTTCTTGATTCTTGTAAGCTGTTGATAAAATTTTTACCTATTATTGGTTCTCTGCTTTTTCACTGGTTTAGGATTCAGGTTAAAATCAAGCTATGAAAATAAAGCTGATTTCCTAGGACAAGAAAAGGCATCTCAAGTTTGTTACGTCTGTGTGCTGGAAACGTCATTTTCTGTTTCTGAAAAGATAGAATATTTACAAAGAGATCCACAGAAAGCATTGCCGTACAGTTTTGTTTTGATGGCAGATGCGTGACACTTTTTTTTTTTTTTTTACAGCATTAATTCTTTTGTGTGTGATACCTGGTAGTTAAAATCATTGGCTATCTATCATTAGTGCCTAATTTCCTGTTTAGAAGATTTGTAGCTTTGTTATAAATAGGGGAAGAGGTGCGTGAGCCTCTGTGAAAGATGCTAATGATTAGGACAAGAGCAGCGCTCATCAATCCAGCTGTTGGAGACCGTCTTGAGTAAAGTATTGTAACATTCTTTTAGAATTGTTCTTTGACTGGGATAGAATTTGTGTATAAACTGCTGTAGCTAAGTGTTGTCACTTCTTAAAGAATTTTTGACAAATTCATCTTTGAAGTGTGAATACCTTTGTGAAATGAAAGTCTTTTTTTAGGATTTTGTTGCTGTTACTACATTTAATTTCAGAGGCTTCGAGTTGACTGATGTGAACTACCTAAAAACCGGCGCTGCCTCTTTTAACTGCATGAGACATGATAGATGTCTTCTCTTTGACACATTGCTGCTGTGGTACGGCAAAAAAATTAATCTGGTTCGTGTGTGCCTGAAGGTCAGGAGGCAGGCATTAATTTCATAAAAATGGTGATTATAATAGTAGGATTTTTTTTTTTCTTCAGTTAGCTTGAGCATTGGTGTAAGAACTCTTTTAGTAAATTGGGAAGCTTTTTTGAATGCACTTCATTGCTACTTTTGAAGTCCTTTTTGAAGCTCTGAAAGGTGATCCAGCACGGGGGTGGGGGTGACATCTGCTTGGTTTTATAGTTTTTTTCACGTCTAAATGGCAGTGTTTTGGGCTGTGTCCTGTCCCTCTTCAAGAGGGAGGACTGTACTGTTTTGTTAAAAGTTTAACATTTAAGAGATGCGAACCTACCACTGGAGTTCAGCTGTAAATTGACCAAAATCTGACACTGGGGTTCAGATTCTAAAGTCAGCTAAAAGATAATACTGAACATAGAAACAAAGAAAAAAAAAAGTATTAAATATTTCAACTCTTACTGTTCACCTATAAATAGGTAGCTGTTATGAATTCTTCATTGTCGTATCCCTCTGGAGCTGGGAATTAATCCAGTCTCCAGCTGCCTGTGACTGAAGGTCATGAGTCAGACTGAATTAGAGGAAAATTTGTAGCAGGATTTTGCAGACTCTGGTTCGTGACTTCAGGTTTCAGGCTCCAGCTTGGAAGGTTTTTAGGGCTCTAGCTGTTCTCTGTAAAATGTTATTTGAAAATGAACAAGGCTTAAAGGTGCAGCATCCCCTTGCACTTAGAAGCTTCCCAGTATGACCATGTTTTAACCACTGAAGTACTCAATAGTATAACCGTGGAGGCTAATAGCTTAACCTTGGATAATGATATCATAGAGTTAAAGGGTCCTCTTCATGCTGGCTGTTAACTCAATTTGTGTAGTGCAAAGGAAACCTGCAGTGTTTGGTTTTATTCACCATAACTCCTGATCTGAGCTTTTATAATCCTGTCCTATTAATTGAGGTTTTTAGCTGCCTTGAACAGAACCAGCCAGATGCAAGGAAAGAAAAAAAAATTGTAGCTGAACTAACTCCTGTTGGATTTCTTTTGGTTATAACTGGAAATGATACAAGATATTAAAGAGGTAGTGCGCTGTGACTTACATTTAAAGAGCTTGCCAGATGGCTGCTGTAAGTACCCTAAATTATTAAGACTGAATATGTAAAATATTACATTTACTGACAGCTTACTGCCTTTTTCTTTTTTTTTCTCTTCATTTAGGCTGTGCAAATTCCTCAGTTTCACTTTGTTTTTTCCCATACCAGTAAAATGTGGATGTTAGGAATTTCAGCATTACAGAGGACTACAGTGTTGGGGGGAATATGTAATTTGAAGGAACAAAAGCTCATGTTGCTTTCTCATTGCATTAAATAAGCATGTCTTTAAAATTAAATGGGATGCTTAATTAGTTTGCCTTATGCAAAATTTACAAACATACCAATTTTTGTGTGTCTTTTTTTCTTTTTCTGTTGGGATGTGATATTTTTTTTTTTTTTTTTAAAGGGATGATGGGAGGGGAGTCAGAGTAATTTAGAAGTTCTTTATTATGAACCCATCTGTGGCATTGTGCAGCAGAGAAGCCCTTCCGGGTCTTGAATTCATAAGAGTATAGGTGGAAGTGAGGGAAATACAGTTACGGATCTGTAATTTTTCAGTTGCCTATGTTGGAATCCTGCTCTACTGAAAGCATTCAGTCAAAACAGTTCTTGCCGGTGAGCTTGTTTCCTTAGGAGCTGTTTCCATCTGTTCATAAAACAGACTAGTTAAACTGAGTTTGGGTACAGGTTTCTCCTGTTTACATTTTTTTAAAAGTGAAAACATGGTAGCTGATATTCTAAATCTAGGGGGGGGGGGGGGCCTAACTGCAAAGGCAATATTTTTTTTTTACATACTGTTGTGTCCAGGGTCAGTAATTGAAGAGAAAGCCAGTAAGGTCTTTTCGTTCATTTTTAGGAAAGATTATATTGTATTTTCATTATAAACTTTTCAGACAAGTAACAATGTGGAGAGGTAGGGAAGCATCTCAGTGCCAGTGGAAAAGTTAAAAATACTTAATCCCCTTCTACTTTGGTAACATGCTTGTAAAGCAGCCCAGTTGTTTTTCGGTGTAGACATACCTACATCTTCTGGTTCCAAAACCATGTCCAGTTTACTCTCATCTGTAACTTACTGCCTTGCTAGAAGGTGTAACTTCAATCTATAGTGTTTTGCATGAAGGTGATACTTACCCTTTCTTTTGCCAAGGGGACGGGATTGCACATACTCTTCCCACAGCCAAGGAGATGGGTTTGGTAGGCAGACAAACAGGGATCAGAACAGGGATGTCAGGCGTGCTTGACTCTGCCCAGTCCACATGTTGGGCCTTGCAAAGCAGAAGGCATTCCTGTGATCCTCACCCAGCCCTTCTGCAGGCAGCATGGGGAATGAAGTGCTATAAAACAGGACAGCTTTTCCATTTGCTTACTGACCAACCTCGTTTACTGCTTGGGAAAGGGAGGGAATGTTTTTAAACTCAAATTTATTGCTTTGGCAAAGCTGGGATGGCAATTTTGGCTGTAATATATAGATCTTTCTCATTTATTATTCTGTCTTGTGAATCATATTAAAAATAAATGAGAACTAAATTTCATTGCCTATGCCTGCCAAACAAGGGAAAATTAGGTGACCCAGTTATGTCCATTTGCAGTGTGTTGGATGCAGCAGGACAAGCTTGTAGGATTTAGTCTTTTAACACGGTTTAGTGAAGAATGTAATCATTTCAGACTAAAACTACAGCTTTTGAAATGCACGGGTTTAGTCTTTTTCGTGAGAAAGGTGTTGAATAATGGCATTGGAGAGTGGAACCGTGCTTAGCTGCAAAATAGATAAGGTATTGGCAGCCCAAACTTTCCTGTTGGCTTTGCACATCTGCCTCGCCCTTACCTGGAGAGACCAGTTCCAGACTTGATAAACAGTGCGTTCTGTATGGCTTCGTCAGCCTTTGGCATCTCTTCCTTTAGTGTTAGTAATTCAGGATGTGATTACCAGAAGTTCAGCTGAGACCCCCCCCTGGTATTTCTTCCCTTAGGCCGGTAAGTACCAGTGAACGTGTAACTGGGCTTCTGAATAGCTTTGGCTATTCATTCTTTTGAATGAACAGCTTTCCAGCTGAGTTATGTTAATGCTGTGGGGATTCCTTCAGTCCAGTACACGGTGGTTCTCGTTTTGCTATCTCCCTGTCTGCCTTTTTGTGCTGAAAATACAGAGTGAAACGTTATCTTTCAGGGAATATTTCTCATATGCAATATAATATATCTGGCAAGAATAGGTAAAGAAATTAATTCTGTGTTTTAACTGTAAACACTAGGATTCATTAGTGCTGTTGATAGAAGTTTGTTTATGATGTACGGGATGTGCAAAATTTGTTTTTATCTTTGCTGATCAGCTGACATGCAACTGCCAGCATCCTGCATTTGGCATGCTGCATCCCGATGCTGGTTCAGTTTTCCTTATGCTGTTGTAATTCAATGACACGTACTTTAAAAACAGGTTCCCTTTCAATTGGTGTGCTTTACATTTTAGCTTAAAAACTCATTTAACCTAGCGACGTTTGGGGAAGCAGCGCGATCTCTTAGGGATAGAACCTAAAGCTAAGACTGACCTTTTTCCATCTCCCATATGGACATCTCTGAACTTGTAAACATTACTTCACTGCTTTTAAGTTTTTCTGTATGTTAAAAAATAGTCTTTGTAGCAATCTCTGACCCAAGTGTAAACCATGGTAAGGAGGTAAAATTATTTAGGACAGAAGGATAAGGATGGATTGAAACTGGAGTCTTTGTGCTTAGAATAGTTTTATTTCATTTCCATGGTAAAGGACCTTGTATGGTTTTACCTGTTCTTAAACACTGGCTGGGAAAGTGAACCCATTGGGGCAAGAAGGATTTTGATTGTAAGTTTGAGAAATGGTTCTATGTTCTTGTATTCTAGTGACACTTAAGTTGGAAAGTGTTCAGTTATTTTTTTTTTCCTCGTACTCATGGGAGTACATGGTATGAGTTAAGCTTTGACAGAACCTCGCGACCGGGAGAAAACCTGAACCTTGCTTTCTGTGGTAGAAGTGCCGATTGGTGTGATGAGCCCAAGCAGCTCTTTGTAGTACCTGCGTAAGCGTAGAGAGGCTTATGTGAGGGTAAAATGATACAGACCTACCTGAGTCCTGCGGCATTAATAGACTAAATGAAGCAGTCACCACTTGTTTAGACAGAGACAAAAAATGGGAACTGAGCATAGGCAAAATAAACAATGTTCTGACCTTGCAGGAATAGAAGGTGGATGTAGGTGAGCGAAGAAGCAGAATTCAGAGCTGGTAATTGCAACTGAGGCAAAGAATTACCTGACCTGAAAAATGCTTCAGGGATGGATCATGGTGTAGCACGCAGCTCTGTTGGGACTCTTAAGATTGTGAGCAGAACTCGTGCTAGTGGTGATTCAGCTGTTCCTCAGCTGTCTTGCTAAACTCTTTCTCATATTTTGTACTTCTTCCCTCCCACCCCCAAAATACACAGTTAAAAACTATTTTTAGGTCTTATTTCTTAGGGTTCGTTGGAGATGAATGTGGAAATGTTGATGTGTAGTTGAAAATGTTGGAAGTGTGAGCTGCCGTTTAGAATAGATAGGAACAAGTTGGTAGGAGAACCTTTGTGTGGCTTTGGACTGATCACCAGGCCTTTTAGTCTTATTTCATTCTCATACTTTTAAGAAAAAGTAATGAAACCTGTTTTTTGGTTTTGTTTTTTATTTAGTCCAGTCATTTTTGGAGCCTTTGGCAGTAAAGGTGCTCGTTATTCAGAGGATGTGCCCTATGGTTTAGCAGAGTTCAAGTTCTGGTGTGCAAGCTTGATGTTCCACCCATGTATTTGTTGTGACAGTGGTGAGGTGAGTTCAGCTGGGGGCAGCACGTGGGTCGGGCAAAGACAGTGTGTTTCGAGTGCTGCTGCTGACTTGTAGAGGGGCTGGACTTTTGCTTGAAAGTGAAACTGTCTATGATATAAACCTTCTGGCTGGTCATGAAAATGACCTGTCTGCGGAGGCTGTTTCGGTTCTCAGGTGAATTCCTCTGAATTTATAGGGTTAGGAAAACGTTTGATCTTTCTGTTTGCATTTGTATTTGGTGTTAAATGTAACAAATGCGTAGATTACTGTTATTTGCAATTTGGGGGGTGGGGGGGGAATTTTAGTGGTAATGATAAATATGCCGTTACTGTCAGCAGGACAGAGGTGTATCTCAGAAGTGGTTACTTCCCATGCTCTAATCCTTTTCTTTAGGAAGGAGTTCACACAGTTGTGTGGTGAGTATTTGTACAGTGGTGGTGGTGGGGGGGGTGTCTTTGAAGTCCATAGAAATGAGAACAGCGATTAGTTACTGCAAACGGTCCTGTTGTCAGTGCTGTAGATAATCTTTCTTGGGACTGCATTGCATATTTAGAGGGCAAGAACGGTGGGAACTAATTAGTGAGGTAGGGCTTAAATAATCCTTTCAGAGCAGGCAATTTCTCTCCTCTGGAGAGGTGAAATGATTCTTTTAAGCCATTGATAAAGCTCCGCTGCTTCTGACGCTTGTTAGTAAGAGGCACTGTAGAGAACCTGTGGGTGAAGCTAGCAGGTATTTTGGGTTCAGCATTTCTCTGAACCTGGTGTACAGAACAGTTGAGTAGCTCTAGCTACTCCTGTCTTGTTTCCCTGCTAGTAATGAGATCTGCCTTCACTTGTTGACCAAAAAAAAAAAAAAAAAAAAGTGAGTATGTTTGGTAAATTTAAGCTGGACTTTATTAACAAATGGTGCAGGTATGCATATCTTCCCTAATCAGAAACTCTTAATTAAGTACAGCAACTTATGCTATTAATTACATGATTGTAGCTACGATGCTGTCCTGAGCAGCAGACACTTGCTATTTCCTTGCGCGTTACAGAGGGCTTGAACTGTCACTTCATTTGCGAGATTGAGCTGCTTGTCTTGGAGGCTGGTGTGATGGATAAGAAGAGTTATAAATTCTTACCATGCCCTGATACCCAGTGTCAGTTGTAAAATATGTTCAGAAATATGTCACGAATCTGAAAAAAAAAAAAAAAAGTCTATAACTGTTAGCTGTTGGTGACTGAACAGTGAGGTTGGTCTGAAAAATTCTGCGCAAAGAGTTTTCCAGCCCAACTTTCAAGTGCCAGTCTTCATAATTGCTATATTCAGGTAACGTAGGAATAGTTGAAAACAATAATTTTGGTCAGAATCAGCATGCTTTACGTTTCTCCCTAGTTTCCCTCAAATCTTTGG
>WAAD01043375.1:3293-23831 GCA_013389945.1 Fregata magnificens | reverse complement strand
TATAGAAGATACTACATATAGAAAAAAAAATTATAACAAAATTTATAATCAAAACTATCTAGATTCTGGACCTGTGATGTGCATCCAGAAGAACCGTTGAAAAAGTCATATTGCCAGCACCACCTAATGCTTGGGGCGCTTGGAAGTCACTCACTGCTATTATCTGTTCCAGAAGGGAGTAAGCGTTATCTCCCTTGCATGCTCAGAAGTGCCCCTGCCTGCAAACCTAAGCCTAAGCTCTAGAGTAGTTCACAGTTGGGGTGAATCTCTGCTTTCGCTCTCTCATGGGCCTGATGTGTCTAACATGCCACCAGAGGAAGCAGAGATGCAGTAAGCATTTTTAATGAAAAAGCATCAGCAGAAGAACTGATACATAGGGCAACTTGTTTTGCATACTATCTTAGAGATTAGTGCCCTTGTCCAGAGAGCAGAAACTATCAGGTTTGGGCACTTTCCAGCCTGATTAAGTTTAAAGCAACAATCGGTCCTTGCCACATGAGTGCCCTTTCCTGGGGTAGGAAGGGGACATCGAACTGGTGGTAAAGTCGGGCCACCGTGCAGCTGAAAACAGGAAAGTTGAGGGATCAGAAACTGAGCAATCAGGAGACATTCTGACTCTGGAACCCAGGAATTAGGAAATTCAGCAGAAATAGCACCTGGGTTTGGGTGTTGCAGTTTCTATAGGCGAAGGTTTGGATTTTGTGCTTGAATTCTATGCATTAATAATATAGCAAAGCAAATGTGTTGCCTGTGGTTTCTGACAAGTACAGAAGGGAGTGGTAATTTAGTGATTACTTTTTTAACAGTGAATGCGGGATGCAGGCAACTGTTACATCCTATTTGAGGTCTGATAAGTGAGTAATAAGGATGCCAAAATACATGTGTTTTAAGTTTTCATTCCACAAACTTGATTTCTTAAGACAAAATTACAGTAGAGAAATGGTTTGTTGATATGAGACCCTACTTGCCAGTGAAGGTAGCAGGATTTAAAGTGGATTAAAACTGCTTAAGTGCCTGCTTCAGCCTCTTAATTCCCTACACACATATTCAAATGCCCTGATGAATTCTGAAGAATATTTATTAATAGCATTGGTATTTATCATATTGTCGTAGCAGGTAGGAGTCTTAATCATGGGCTAAGGCTCTGTCCGGCTGTTCAGGCAATGAACATAGGGACAGTCTATACCTATTACAGACTGCAGCATCATACAAGAGACAGTGGATGGGTGCAGGCAGCAAGGAGAACAGAAAGTAACAATGAGATTATATTGGTCAGCATAATCATTAGTTATCATAGAGTCTAAGGGCAAGTTATTGTGCCTATCGCAGTAAATAGGAGCTTTAAGGAAGAACCAGAGGGGAAATAATGAGGTAGCTCTTATTAGCATTTGTAAAAAGCTCCTCCTGAGTGAAAGGGCAATGTGATGGGGAGCATAAAAGTGTTGGTCTAAAAATTCTCACAGAAGTTGGCCATGGAGCTTGAAAATAAAGACAAGTACTGAGGGGGAACATGGCAGGGAATAAATGACTGTCACTGTGATTTTTTGTCTTTTCTCTCTGTAGACAACAATCCCATTAACACACAGCGTGGATTTGCAGTGGCTGGTGGAGTGGAATGCCGTCCTAGTAAATAGCCATTATGATGTGAAAAGTCCTTCCCATGTCTGGATATTTGCACAGTCCGTTAAAGACCCATGGGTTCTCTGCCTCTTCAGTTTTCTTAGGCAGGAGAATTTACCAAAACATTGTCCTACAGCTCTCAGCTATGCTTGGCCATACGCTTTCACGAGGCTACAGCTGATAATGCCTCTTGTGGATCCAAAGTAAGTGGCAATCTGCATTTAACTTTCATTTTTATGAGTTGTGTGATTTTAATACAAGATTTTTTTAGTCTCATGTTTCAGTATCAGTCCGTAAGTCCTGCAAGGTGCTACCCAGACATTCAGTTTGGAGTTTCATAATTGCAACTTGTAAGGTGGAAAACTCTAGTTTTCTACCTTCCTTGATTTTTCCCATGTATCGTGTCATGTTGAATTGTGGCTGGTGGATACATAGCATGTTTTATTCCCTTTTAAAATATTTTAAAATACTGTGTAATTAAGACTGGGAAATTATTTTAATAATTTTAATTTATTTTTAAATTCTAGTATTCCTGTTAATGCAAAGAAAACAAGTACAGCAAGCAGTGGAGACAACTATGTTACTTTGTGGAGAAACTATCTTATTCTCTGTTTTGGAGTAGCAAAGCCCAGTATTATGAGCCCAGGACACCTGCGTGCTTCAACACCAGAGATCATGGCTACCACTCCTGATGGAACAGTGAACTACGATAATAAGGTGATGCATCCTGTTTCAAATAAATTATTCATTTAGGAGAGTTTTAAACTGCATCTGCATGCAAAATCATATCCTGATGAAAGTATTTCAGTTAGGGGAATATTTTGATATATGCAAACTCCTTAAGGCACATAATGAACAATTAAAACATCTGTATAATCTGTATCAACATGATGTGTCAATAAATATTTCGCAAAAGCATGGCATTTTCAAAACGTTACTTTTTTTCGCATTCTGGGTGATGTATATTCAAAATATAGAAGTTCTGGACATAGGTGTTGAAATTAACTTTAGTTTGTCATCCCCTTTCTTTCCTTGTAGAGCACTCCAATTTGTAAATTTATAACATTATTAAACAATAAGGCACATTTCTGAATAAACATTGTATGCCTGTCAGACATGAAGGAATATTATATGAAATACAGTTTCAAGTAGTAGCAACCTGCGAGGAGCAGTAGCTCCACAAATGCAATTACTGGAATATTTTAATGAAATAACAAGTTAAGTAAATTACAATAATCTGAATGAAAGCAAAGAGATTTCTCAGATGTATTTATTTGTTAGGCCGTATTGAGATGATTGTGATGTAGTGGACATCCAGTTAGACTGGTGTATTGATATCCATAATAATAAAATAATTTTGGTACATTTTTGAAATACATATTGATTCTTGGACAATGTTTTTTTGTAAAAAAAAAAAAATTGTACTTACTTAATATTGATAATCCTGACAATTAAATGTCAATAATTTCTTAATATATTTTAGGCTATTGGAACTCCATCTGTTGGAGTCTTACTAAAGCAGCTAGTGCCTTTGATGAGACTTGAAAGCATAGAAATAACAGAATCACTTGTATTAGGATTTGGAAGAACAAATTCCCTTGTTTTCAGGTACTTTCTCACTTATCATATTCTCAATTATTTGCCTCTAATGCAGATGCGTTATTTTTGTTATAATTTAAATATACTCAAATTTTTGTTTGCACTTTAGACATTTGGTTTTATGTATTGAATAAAATATTGATGCTTTTCAGAGGAGACTAGATTTTGTTTACAAAGATTTTTTTTTAATTTAGGGAATTAGTAGAAGAACTTCACCCACTAATGAAAGAAGCCCTAGAAAGAAGACCAGAGGTTAGTTGCAGAAATTAAATGTACTAGTTTGTTTAAAATGCAAAATTAATTTAAAAGTCGTAATTCTGTCTCTTTGAAATACAAAGATATTCTTTTCTACTAAGTAACAAGTTAAGCTGTGTGCAACAAGAATTTTATTAATCGTGTATAAGAACATAACTTAAAATAATTCCATTAAAACCTAGTTTAATTTAAATTCTATCAGTGATACAAAATGTACAATATAGAAATCCATTCTGAGGAAAAATTTCCAGTCAAATATGGAACCTCCTCATATGAAACTCAGATATATTGGAAATCCACTTTTAATATCTGGAAAAAATACCTTGTAAGACAGCTGGGCTACAAGCACATTTCACAGCAGTGTTCAGATGTGCTTTTTATTTGCAGGGTAGGCAGGGTCATATATTTCAACCTCAGTTGACTACATTTTTTCATTCTAAATACAACAGGTTAACTGACAATTTCATCAGTGTTTTCACCTTCATTATAGTACTCTCTTTTGTTATAATAGAAAGTAGTGCTTGAAGGGATCCCAACAGATCATCTGATCCATCCAAGGGAGGAGGAACTAGTCTTGTGTCATTCCTGACAGATGTTGTCTAAACTGTTCTTGAAAACCCCTGGTGATAGACTCTGTAGCCTCAGTAAGCAGTTTAGTCATAGGATGTGTCTATGCGGCTAAATGGGAAAGCCATGGGGACAGATTCAGTACTGGACCCAAATTGCCATTCTGCTCAATTTTCCCTCCCCGGCTCAGTTTTGGACCATTCCAGTGGGCTCCAAGACAGAAATCTGAGATGGCTCTGGAGGTAGCTCACTCCCAGGAGCAAGCCCCAGAAGGCACCACGCCACCAGATGCAGTCCTCCAAACTATCCCAGCTGCTTTTGCTCTGATATGCTTCCCCTCATCCCCTACCTTCCTGTGTGCAGCAGCCTATGGGCCAAGTTGCAAAACCCCTGCTGTGGATGCAGCACAGCCCTCAGGTTAGAGCAGGCAGTTTGTCATAAGAAAACAAGCAGTGCATGAGTCCCGCTAGGCAACATGGACGTAGCCAGCCTTCTTGAGGTCTTCTGTAGCAGTGTGAATATGAGGCAGTCTGTGCTACTTGACTTTAGGGCCACAAACAGTCCCTGTCTCTGTTTACCAGTGTAGACACAGCCATTGTGTCCATGCAGCTCTGCTGAGAAGTCTGCATGGCTGCGTGCAGAAAACAATGTTGTTGCTTTAATACTGGCCTCTCCCTAGGCTTGTTTACCTGGTTCTCAAGCAATTTCAAACTGTGTGTTCACTACTGTGTCCTGCACAGAAGTTTCAGTAAGATATCATCATGGTGACCTGGAGTGCTGTCCCTGTCTGCCAAGTCATAGTCTTTGGTGCAGAAGCCATGCTGAGAATGGTGGTCAGGAAGAAGTTAAATCATTAATAGGTGGACAGAGGCTCTTAGCTATGCCCAATATGGAAATAAACAAAAATTAATTCACCTGGTGGGCACTTCATTCATGTTAAGTTTTATGTGGACAATTCTTAATAATTCTGTCTGGCAAATGTCCACTACCATTTCCACTCTGTGTTGCTTCACACCTCAATGCATTGTGTGCTTTCCATCCCTGTGAAGTCATTGATTTGAAGGTCACTTGTTTTGATACTGGGCAGAAGTGGATTAATAAACATTAGTGCAGCCACTTGCCTCTGCATTTCTGCCTGTGCACCACTAAAGACAACTTAGACTTGAAAGGCCTTTTCTGGAGACATACATATCCAGTCTACCATCAGGAAGGGAATCATGAGAATGCAGAGGTTTACAGTATGCTGTAAGACCAAATTTAGCACATGGAAATGTCAGTAGAGGAATATGAGAACAAGAGACTGCAATGTTCATTCCTGTATTGCTCCTGATATGAAGAACTGGGCCACCTTCCTGCAAGCAGCGCCACCAGTAAACCCAGGAGCGACCATATGAGTCATGTAGCTGTATAGAACATGGCAGGCCTCCATGTCAGCAGGCTGGTATCCAACACATCAGAAATAACATCCTTGAACTAACATATGCTATGACTAGAAAGAGAATTACCAGCATGGCCAAGAACTGCAGGGGTAAACCAGAATGGACATTACACAAGATCTGCCATGTGGGCACTGGCACAAAGCTTGCCAGATCGCCTCTGACACTTGCAGGAGGCAGTTGTGCCTGTTAAATACTGTGTTACAATAAAACTGCTTTTTTCTCAACATGTGCTTCCTGGAACCTTTAAGGTATAAAGGGAGAAAAACAGGCCTCTGAATAGGACAAATCCAATGGCATAATGATTTGAGTAAAACCTTTGGTTAGGGTGCTGCAGACTGCCAGTTCTGGGTCGGAATACCAGGGAAAGTATCATTTTCTGCTCCCACACGTGCTACTGGCCATCAGCAGAGCCAGAGTACTAGATGAGATAAGCCTTTGATCTTGACTCAGTATTGCCATTCTTACGTTCTGAAGAGGAAAATATGAGCTTTCTCTGAGCTTTTCCTGTTCTGGCAGCAAATTTCTTTGAGTGCAATAGCAGCTTTTTAACCTTCTCACATTTTTTGCTTAGTGGAGATGTAGGATACAAAGAAACAAGTCAATTTAGCCCTTTAGCAAAGAACAGGCCTTTTTGCATTCACATCTTTCAAGGCAAGACAGAAGACAGAAAGGACAGCTTTCTAGAAGATAATGAGATACAAATGAGCCAGTTAACAACAGTGCAGTCCTGTTCTATGGGAGGAGTATGTTAACTGTGTGTACAACCACTGCAGTCAACACATCCAAGAGTGTACTAAAGCGGTGTCTGCTAGGGGCCAACTTGAATACGGGTGATCATGTAGCTGCAGCATTACCAGGTTCAAGAATGGCTCATCACTAAAATATTTTCCTGAGGTCTGGACATCTGTTCTGCACTTTGCAATGCTTCCAGCACCCAAACTACATGGTGTTAAGCTAATATGAATATCCCTGCTACCTGAAGATAGCATGTTTATTGGCACAGGAACTTTGAATATTAATTAATTTTTATCCAGTATTTCATTACTTCATTTCCACATTTTCAATGAGGACTAAGGTAGCTGTTAACAGTTTGTTCAAGAACAGTTACAAAGACAAAAATTTGATCATATTTAGTTCTGTGTTGATGTATAAGCACAGTGTTATAATGAAATATCCAAAAGCAGTCAAGATCCTTCATGAAGAAAATGCTTGAACTGGAATTCTTAAATCTCACTACTGTGCTGACATTTCTGAAGTTACTAGCTTTTAATGTATGCACCTATGCATATAAAAAATGGTTGTTTTTTTTAAATTCCAAGAACAAGAAACGTCGAGAACGCCGAGATCTACTAAGACTACAGTTACTGCGAATTTTTGAACTACTTGCTGATGCTGGTGTTATAAGTGACAGGTAGGACTATCACTCATCATAAATATTGATCTTTAAATGAAATAATTTTCAGTGTTTGTGACACTGAGTTTATGTCGGTATGTTCTTTGAAGAATTGTGTAATCTATCAGATATGGAGAGATTTTTACGCATTTCTTCAGAGAGCTGTAGTATAACTACACAGATACTCTGTATTAACATACAACTTTCCTTTATGCTAGTACAAATGGAGCCTTAGAAAGAGATACGTTAGCCCTTGGAGCCTTGTTCTTAGAGTATGTTGATCTGACTCGCATGCTTCTGGAGGCTGAAAATGATAAAGAAGTTGAAATCCTTAAGGATATGAGAGCACATTTCAGTGCAATGATTGCCAACTTGATTCAGTGTGTTCCAGGTATGGTGCTAAATTATCTCAACATACTATGAAATTGCATTTAATATATGAATTGGAAAAGTATTTTTTTATTTCTTTTTTTCTGTGCTTTTTTCACTGCTTGTGAATTGTTGTATAACGAATGAAAAGGGGAATGTGGACAAAATGTGTTCCAAAGTCTATTAGGAGTCACATAAAAACCAGTAAAGCTTGTTGAAGCTTGTAGTATTCATGTATAAGAATCACCTTTTTAAAAGCCCAGCGAAGAAATTGTCTGTGACCAGTAGGGGCTCCAGGTTTCTTTGACATAAAGCCTTATTTGCTTCCCTTTGGCTTTGTTGCCAGGCTCTTCATAAACTCAGACAGGCCTTGAAAAATATAGGTAGGTGCAGAAAATGTACAATATTAAATGTAGTGAAAAACTTGCCTGAGGTGTTGAGACTGTATCCCATATTACCTGACTCCAGTTGTATAGCAAAGATTTCTCCAATTGATTTCATGCTTTTTATATATTGCAAGATCACTTCAGAAATGTAATGTAATTCCATTAGCAAAATAAAAAAAAAAAAAAGGAAAAAAAAAGTCTGCTTTAAAGTCTGTGTAATTACTGGAGGATAAAGTCTGGAGATTACTCAGGCTATGTAAATCTGCTGTCTCCAGATCATTTATGACAGGATATAACAGCATTGGTAGCAACAAATAAGAAGGAATTCCAAAGAGTACAGTAAGGGAATAAATAATGAAGGAATGTTTTCATGTAAGTTCCCAGTGTGCAAATTTTGTCAAAATCATATAGTTGCTTTCAGCTGTAAGATACACAAAAAACATATAGTAGTTGAACAAGTTAAGGAAAAAAATGGCATCCCTGCGATTCTCATTTAAGACTAAAAAAATTCCCTTTGAACTGAGTGGTGTCAGGTTCTTAGCTGCTGTTAACAAACAAAATACTGAATTTCTTTCCTTTATTCCTTTTCTGAATGATGCTTATTAACAATACAGAATTTCTTTAGTTGCTTTGCCAGTAGTGTTTGCAAAGGCCTTCCTCTTTGCATTTATTCTCACATTCTACAAGGCACATGATAAAGGACTGCGTGTTGTATGAATTTTCCACAATGAAACAGCCATGTTGTATGTTTTGAGAGAATGCAAGAGTAACTGCTGCTTTTCAATAATTCAGTATGTAATTCTATAAAGAGATGTATTTTCTGCTAACAAGACAGCTTTGAAATATATCAATAACTGACGAAGCCATAAGATTTAACTCCTAGCAAACAAATGTTTATTGTGTCAAGATCTATCATCTTTAGCCACTGTTCATATTGATTTGTGTTAGTATTGTCTAGTTAGACTTCGTTGGCTTCCAGCACAGTTTATAGATGAAAAATAATTGGCCAGTAGAAGTTTGCCAGTCTCTTTAATAAATGTAGTACTGCCTCTGCCATCATGTTTTGCTTTGGGGAATTAAAACTATTGTTTAAAAGATTTCTCTTTTTTTTCTCCACATGGTTAAGAATTCATAGATATTTTTCATTTGCTCAGGTAATTTAGCTGTTCAGAAAATACACCACATCTTTGTCATAAACAAGCAGGCACCAAGTTTCTTTTATTTCTTGTCCCTACCTATTACTGTATTAGAATAAGACATATGTATGTTTGGGCTTGCCTTTAAAGAATTGGAAAAAACAAGTAACTATTTACCATTAAAGAAATGCAAGAGGCAGTGAAAAGCCTGATTCTATAATGAGTTTCTTGCATGCTGTTTCTAAAGTCAGTACATGTACATGTTTGTATAAATACAAGTTAATTCAGAACTGAAGGTTCTTAGAAATAAGATGCATCTGACTCACTACATTAGACTTTAAAAGGAGCTTAGATACTTCGGAGTATTTATTTATACATTTAAGAAAAACTCCCTGTTTGTAGAAATTTGAAAATCATGTTATCATCTCTGCCACATGAATGTGTGTTTAACATTAACAAATCACAACTATTTCTATTTCTGTTCACTTAGTTCACCACAGGAGATTCCTCTTCCCTCAGCAGAGCTTGAGGCATCACCTGTTCATCTTATTCAGCCAGTGGGCAGGACCTTTCAGTATTATGTTCACACCGCTGGACCGTTACAGTGATAGAAATCACCAGATTACAAGATACCAGTATTGTGCATTAAAGGTATAAAAGATTTACTGACAAAATCAGGAATAGCAATTTTCCAGTCAAAATACAAGTAATTGTGGGTTTTATTTCCTTTTATTTCAAAGAAATTTGAATTGTCGTACTTGATGCAAACTTGTATACTCATATATATATGTACAGTAGTATCACAGAATATAGCAGTATGAGCCACTGAAGTTATGCATTTTTTTCTTTGTAGACCCTTTTCAAGGCTAATTATTTTCAAAACCAGAATGCATTTTAAAATTTTACGTCGCTGTTCATTAATAGGTTGTCAGATTCAGTGAGAGGCTATTAGGCTCTGAAATTAAATATAGTACCAATTCAGTATCAGATGCACATCTCAGGACTGTCTCCCACACTTGCCCAGAGACATGCTCAATAATAATAAAATTCTTTTGTGGCAAAACCAATTGCAAGTCACCCACATAAGTAATCTGGGAAAATAATAGCTTATATAAGCTGCATCACTTAGTATACAACAATTTTAATTTTTGCAGAAAGATACTCTTAAAAAATCTGTGCATTTTAATTGTTTTTGTAGCTTGATTTGTAAAGATTGGGTAAAATGACAAAATGTATCTTGAAGAATGGGGAAACTGGGCTGTAATATTTCTGTCAAAATGCTTAAACTCAGCATTATCTTGAAATCCAGTAACATCTGGAGCATCCTAATTACTGAATTCTAGCAAAATCAGCTGTTACCATTTTCACCATAGTTCCCTCAAATATAAAAACAAGTGGCAGTCCTGTTAGCCTGGACCTGGGCTCAAATCATTCTGAAATGTTCATTCATGTTACTTCTTTGTGTAACTAAAGTTCCTTGTGTTTATAGGCCATGTCAGCTGTGCTCTGCTGTGGACCTGTATTTGATAATGTTGGTCTTTCCCCTGATGGGTATCTTTACAAATGGCTTGATAACATTCTGGCTTGTCAAGATTTACGTGTAAGTACTCACCAAAATGCATCACTGATGAATAATTTTAATCGCTAAACTGGATGAGTAAAGAGTTTCTGACTGTAAGAACTATGACCGTATACATTCCATTTTGAGCAGGAAAAAATAGCTTTATGCAAGGTTCTAATACAAAAGTGTCATTAATTTAAAAGCATTTAAACAGTAAAATAATTAGTATTTCTGAAAATATAATGTAGGTAAATAATAAGCTAAAAAAATTGCCTTATGGCTCAGTGTTGCTTGCAACAGAAATTCAGACTTTTCATCTGCTGATAGAGAAAGGTTAAAAATGGCACAAGCTCAAAAATATTTGTATTCCTCTTTGGAGTACTTCCACCCACCTGCTTCAAGTTTCTGTGGAATAAGAATGTAAAATCCCTTCCTGCTTTGTAACATAGATGCTGGTGAAACAAGTCTGAGTGAAAGTGAGTGGGTAGATCTTCCAAGGAAGTCAAGAGGATAAATGATTCAGGAGAGGAAAGAAAGATTTTTTTTTTTTAAAGAACACGTAATAGATTGTTCTTGCAATTTTCTCTTCCATATCTGTGAAGATAGGTTTCTCTGTTGACTTTGTAACTACCAGTCATATTTCTATATTTATAGCTGATAGGAGTATCTCTTTAGAATCATTAAGGTTGGAAAAGACCTCTAAGATCATCAAGTCCAACCGTCAACTAACACCACCATGACTCCTAAACTAGGCCCTGGAGTGCCACGTCTATACCTTTTTTGAACGCCTCCAGGGTTGACGACTCCACCACCTCTCTGGGGAGCCTGTTCCAATGCTTAACCACTCTTACGGTAAAGAAATTCTTCCTGATGTCCAGTCTAAACCTCCCCTAACGCAACTTGAGGCCATTCCCTCTCGTCCTGTTGCTAGTTTCTTGGGGAAGAGTCCAACACCCGCTTCACTACAACCTCCTTTCAGGTAGTTGTAGAGAGCGATAAGGTCTCCCCTCAGCCTCCTCTTCTCTAGGGTAAACAACCCCAGTTCCCTCAGCCGCTCCTCATAAGACTTGTTTTCTAGTCCCTTCACCAGCCTCGTTGCCCTTCTCTGGACACGCTCCAGCACCTCAGTGTCCTTCTTGTACTGAGGGGCCCAAAACTGAACACAGGATTCGAGGTGCGGCCTCACCAGTGCTGAGTACAGGGGCACAATCACTTCCCTACTCCTGCTGGCCACACTATTCCTGATACAAGCCAGGATGCTATTGGCCTTCTTGGCCGCCTGGGCACAGTGCTGGCTCATGTTCAGCCGGCTGTCGACCAGCACCCCCAGGTCCTTTTCCGCTGGGCAGTTGTCCAGCCACTCTTCCCCAAGCCTGTAGCGTTGCATGGCGTTGTTGTGACCCACGTGCAGGACCCGGCACTTGGCCTTGTTAAACCTCATACAGTTGGCCTCGGCATTGATTGATTGATTGATTACGGAGGAGTAGATTAGATTGGTGATTTACATCAAGTGGAGAGAGAGAACAATGATCTTTCCCTTTGTGGTACCTTGCACTTTGACCTGCTGTTCTCCCTAAAAGTCTCATACCAGCCCAGGTGACTGTGATTGCTAAAAAAATGCAGACAGCAAAGCCTAAAGGCTTGTGGAGCAAGTAGACGATACATGCTGTAGAAATGGTAATTGATTAGGAAAAAAAAGGTTGGACAAATTAGAAGAAAGAAGGGATAGCTACAGAGAAAATCTTTCAGAAATTAGGTAGGATTTTGGAATGTTGGTAGGGATGGAGCGATAAAGATATGTGTAAGTGATATGTATAATTGAAATTCATATGGATGTGGGAAGGAAACACACAGAACAAGAGAAAGGAAAAGATACACTTTTCCTCCTGACATGTTTTCATTGTCATCAACAAATATTTTATCACTGTGTCTAATTGTTCATTAGTATATATCATTCATAAAGTAACTGGGGTCAAAAATTACCTTTTTTTAACTTTTCCCCTTGAAATGCAAACTTTGGATATGATAGGTGAAATTTGTTTCCCCTAAGCTAATCACTACAATTCATGATTAATCATTGTAGTGGACTGTAACTAAACTGCATTGCCTATACAACTGAGTCAGATTTAGATGAGAAGGATCCTACTCGGTCCATTAACTTAATCATTTGCAGTCTTTACAAGTAGTTACCTACGCTTGGTGACAGAATATTAATAGGCATTAGTGTTTGGTGTTCCGCTACTATCCTCTACTGAAGATCACAAAGGCACAGTCCAAGCCTTAGCTGTGATGTGTTTGTAGCAGTGGTGGTACCAGGATTAAGTGATACAAGGTCTGTAGGGAGAGTTGTTAGATTCCTTGATGTAGTTGAATTAAACATACAAGTTTTCATACTCCCAGGCTTGCAAAAGGTATTTTTCTTTGTCTGCCTTGCTTCTGTGTTAGTCAAAAGAAGGATAAACATGAAAGTGTGTCACTTTATGAAATTCAAATGAAGTAGGAAAAAATAAATAAATTAATAAATATAAAATTATAGATAAAAAAATATAAATAAATAAATAAAATTTATGATAAATTTTCTGATTTCTTTTATTTTGAAGACTGTTTTCCCCTTCTTTTGCCTATGTCACTCTAAGAATTGTAGAGAATGAACATATTTGATCTCACCAATCATGTTTTGACATGTATTTATTTGCCCAGGTTCATCAGCTTGGCTGTGAAGTTGTAGTCCTGTTGCTAGAACTGAATCCTGATCAAATCAATCTCTTCAACTGGGCTATAGATCGATGTTATACTGGATCATACCAGCTTGCCTCTGGATGTTTCAAAGCCATTGCAACTGTGTGTGGAAGCAGGTATTAATTAATCTGTTAATCGACACTTTCAAATGTAAAGAAAAATGCAGGTTCAGCTTGTGTTGCAAAGAATTGTTAGTCACACTCGTAAATTATATCCTCTGAAACAACTCTTGGGGACTGTGTCACTTTGTTTCCATGACTCTGAAAACAAAAAGTGATGTGCTTGGTAGAAGATGCTCTTACTGTATGTATATTTGAAATCTGTGTCATTTTTATGCTATTTTGCTCAGGAAGATGCAAAATAACCACAACACTTTAATTTGGACATAGGTCATAAATCTAGTTTCAAAGGATTTGGCATGGTTTTTCATTTACTTTACAAAAGGAAAAACGTTTTAACTGTTATTAGCTTGAAAGTAATTATTTTGTTCTTTTTCTAACTGGCTTTCATTTAATTTGGTTACCTGTTCTTTTTCTGTAGACTGGTATCATCACTGCTGCTAATGCTAAGCAAGTACAAGCTACATGAAGACACCAATACAAATATTGCTTTTGTGTCAGGCCTTTAGAAAATTTTTCTTTTCTTTTTTTTTTTTTGTATCTTTTCAAGACAAAGGTTACAGAGAAATTTAATGGTAGTCTAAAGAAAGAAGATAATTTGCACCTAATTAAAATCTGAAAATTTTAGTCTTGACAAAAAATAATTTGGCAGGATATGTGATCGACATAGTTCAACAGAGAAATACTTGGGATATAGCAAATCTAAACAAGTCAAGTATTTTAGAATTTATCTGTAAAAACATTTTGTTCTTACAGGAACAACTGGACTATAGACTGCATTATACTGAGATTTTAAAAATATGAATGGAATTTTGTGTTTGCAAAGTCAGTTATTTTAAGAAGGTTTTTTGATTAATCAACACATACATAAACATATCAGGTTTTCAGCCAGTCTTTTTTCCTCGGATTCTGTTACCTATGCCACTGTGTCCTTAAAATTAATCTTTCACATACTTACAGTAAAAATTGAGAGTATGATCTGCATGATTTACTTTGAAGGGAAAGTCCAATTTCTATCAAGCTGGGGATTTTTATTAATATTTGAAAGCTGTTAACAGTTTTTCCTCTGTTGTCTATCAACATGTGTAGAGGCGCCACTGCTTAAACTACCTGTAAAATGAACAGTAATGTATCTCATTGTTGATGTCTGTCTTTCTACAAAGAAGCCACTTCCCTTAACTTCTTTTTTATTATTATTTTTTAAACTTAGGGGAAGAGCAAAGAGACAGGTGTAGAGGGTGCATTGCAGCTAGTATTTGGAGTTACCGAGAATGTCCCATGCCACACATCTGTTTGCCATATTTTTTAACACTAAAATATCCAAATAGGCATTCTGCAGCCATCCAGGAGCACAGTAGCTCACATCTAGGATGAAAAATTGATGGTTCACAGTTGAATCAGGTGCATTTACAAATCATCATGAAAAAGCAGAAACCTATTTAGTGAAAATCCAAATATTGTAACATGGGAATTGCTTTTCTAGCAATATTCTCATTAGGTTAACACTTTAGTATGTTTACCCTTACAATTAGTGTTGCCTTTATAGGTAGTGGACTTTTTGAAGCAGTTCCTCCTGTCTACTCTTTGAAAACAATTTTGATAGAACTGTCTAACATCTGGGACTGTCCATGTCAGAGATAGCGCCTTTTCCCCAAAAGGACTGTTTTAATTACAGCTTGGCTTAAGAAGAAGTAATTTATCCCTGGAAATTTTCATGCTAACCATCTTCTCTCATGGGTGTTGGCCTGTTCTATAAACAGTTTATGTTATAAATTAAAATGAATTGACAGTTATAGACACAGGTATTGCATTTCTCACTGTGGGTAACTCAGTGCATTCCTAAGCATTAGTCTAAGGTAATTATAAATAATCCCTTCTTTCTTCCCATTCACCAGTTGGCCCTTTGATCAGGCAGCATGTATTCATAAAATCTCCCTTTCCCATATACTGGTGGTAGAACGGAGAAAAGAAAGATGACATTCTCTTTAGACCATATTACAGAGTAAATCAGAGTGAATATAATCTGCATTCCTCACCAACATTCAAAAAAATGTACTGTTTACTCTTCTAGGAACTATCCTTTTGATATAGTGACGCTTTTAAACTTGGTGCTGTTCAAGGCATCTGACACCAACAGAGAGATTTATGAAATTTCCATGCAACTTATGCAGGCATGTATCAGCTACTTTTTTTTAAAACAACCAAATGCATGTGTCCTCCTATCTTTGCGTTTTTTTTGTGAACTCATAAAGTACTGTTTATTTGCTTTTTAGTTTTGTTTTGAAAATAAACAATTGGTTTTGTCTTGGCTATAAATACTTACGGGAAAATTTATATAAAAATTAATGGAAAAATATTAGTTATGGTGTCTTTCAAATTCGGAGAATATACTCCAAAGCATATAGATCATTCTCTGATATCTGATTTTGAAATGCTGACATTTCCTGAATTAATGAATTTTTATCATCTCATTACATTATTTTTTTCTCTTTCATAGATCCTTGAATCGAAGCTTTTTGTTTATTCAAAAAAGGTAGCTGAGCAAAGACCGGGCAGTATCTTGTATGGTACACACGGTCCATTGCCACCTCTTTACAGTGTCTCACTTGCCCTTCTTTCATATGAACTAGCAAGGATGTATCCTGAACTTACCCTTCCACTTTTTTCAGGTACCTGTATCTATTTGACTTGTTATCTACTTTACATTTTTGTGCAAATGGTAGAGGGCTAAGACATTTCCACCTGTGAACGGCAATTCTGTTTATAAATTTAGCTTGACCGGCTTTTATTCTGGTTCAGGTCAAATCAGATTTAGGAATGCAATATATATTTCCTAGAGGTCCTTAAATAAAGTACAGAATAGCTGTTTAAAAACCTTGGTTGGGGATTCTGTGCTGCTTGTGTCATCTTAGGGTAACTTTGAAATTACAAGGGCCCTGGATAAGTTGAAGTGACATTGGCAAACTCTACTATAATGAGTTCTCGTGTTAAGCATAGTGATTCTTCTTATACATACATTTATATAGATGATACTTGTGAGGATAGAATTCTTCATTTTATATAAACATGACTTTAACTTTGGGAAGATGGATTGCATGTGTCCCGTTTTACCAATGATTCAAATCACTTTGAATGAGTGATCTCTACCTTCTGTTATTTGCCACATCTGCAAGTCAATAGGATCATTTTAATTTTATCAGAAATACATTTTGTCAGGGTTACTGAAAAAAATGTTAAAGAATCAGACCTGCAGGAGCACCATTCAGAATATGTCTACTCTGAGACCATTCCTGGGAACAATTACATTTTGAGACCTATCTGTCTGGTTTAATCCATCTAATGTGTTGCTCTAGTTTTTAAATAACAGAATGCAATGTCTGTAATCGTGGGAATTCTTACTGGCTCTTAAAAACCCTTTCTGTTGTTTTTACTCAGTCTGTAGTGGCTGGAGGAAGGGTAAAGGAACAATACATCATCCATTTCTTAGTGCCCCGAGTACCATGAGTTATAAATAACCGGTGTAGGGAAATTCTGATGGCTCATTTATCTTAAAAAAAGCAAATGTTGTTCATTATTATTGTTGCCATCTGTTCATGTTGCTGTAGTGTCTATGTCGTTTAAAAGAACTCAGATACAGTCTAAATCAGGGCCACTTTCTATACATCTAGAATCATAAGGAGAGAGAACAGTGTATGTCTTGAAGATTTTAAAAAACCAGGCAGTGAGGAAAGAAAGGAAATGTTAACTGTACTGATTTTACAGAAGAATTCTGGTAAAGAGAGTTAATGTGGTTCACCTTGGCAGGAAGCCTGTCACTGTATTTCTTATCCCAGAATTTCCAGTTTTTCCCTTACAGTGCCAGTTCTTTTTTTATAAACTATATAAAGTGCTGTATATAGCACTCCTGGACTGGCAGCCAACTATGAATTTTATGGGCATCCCTACAGGAAATAAGGCTCCCAATATATGCAAGGTGTTTTTGTAAACCTAGTATAATAAGTGCCTTAAGATTTAAACTATAGCTTAGGAACATGGAGGCTGATGGGGCACTTGTAATTCTGCAGAACACTTTTGTATGTTTATTGTAATATTCCAAAAGCTCTTGAAATTCTAGAATAACAGCCAGTAACTGAATTATCCTTTTTCCTCTTTATTAACATCCATTTCACTTAATACATAATATGGCACAGTAACAAGGGGTGACTTTCTGTTTCTAAGCCCAGACTATGTTAGTTATTTTAGACAGAAGACCTGACCGATTGCTTGACCATTAAATTTTTCTCTTCAGGAATCTAAAGTACATGCTTTTGTTTGCTTGTGGTTTGCAAGGTAAAAACCATCAGGTGATCTAAAACATGTCAGAAATCTGATTTAAACTGTGTATTTAAGGTTTCCTTCATAAACTAACACGTTGTCCTTTTCAACTGTTACTATTTTAGAGGTAAGCCAGCGATTTCCAACAACACATCCAAATGGAAGACAGATCATGCTTACCTATCTGCTACCGTGGCTTCATAATATTGAACTTGTAGACAACAGACTGCTCCTCCCTGGTTCAAGCCCTACCACTCCAGAAGATGAACTGAAGGACAAGGATGGAGAAATAACAGTCACAAGTGGACTAAAAGGCAATGGCTGGGGCTCTCCTGAGGCCACCTCACTGGTTCTTAATAATCTCATGTATATGACAGCCAAGGTAAAAAAGCAAAACAAACAAACAAAAACCAACCTGTAAAAAAATTTCTGAAACATTCAAACTTATGTTTCTTAAGCAAAAGGTACTTAGGTTTCTTCCCTCTAATACCAGAAATTTTGCACTGGAACAGTCTGTACTAATCAGACACAACCTTCTTTTTGAAGAAGTTCCTTCACTTTTTCTTTTAAGGACAATGCTAAAACTGTTCTCTTTCAAAATATGAACAAAGAAAAGTGTTTTAAAAAAAACCTTAGTAGTGATAGCATTAAGGATTAGTTACAGAGGAACTAAGTTCAGTTCCCTCCTGTATCACCTCCCAGGTTAATGTCTAAGCCAGCAGATGAAAGTTTATTTGGGGGTGAGAATGAGCACCTGGAATTTGTCCTACTGAAGCTCTTGTACTTTCTAAGAAACACTTAAATATTCTTTGAGAGAGAGAAAAGGAAAAAATGACTGTAAATTTCTAAGGTGCTAGTTAAAGCATTCTTTTGTAAAAGGGAAGGTATTTTACATCCCACATCCTGATAAAGGACCAGGGATTCCTTTTTTCCAATTACTTTTTCATGTAAAATGTCTAAGCAGCTGGTGGAGAAGGTACTGGGAATCCATCTTTTCCTTCTCTTTGCTGAGTTGCAGGCTGCTACATTAGCGTGCCGTGCCTGCTCTGGCACTGCTTTTGCCAGATTCAGTACATATGTCTAAACTGCTAAATACATAAACCTCAGGAAGTAATGTCTGGTACCTATGTCATATGGGACAGAGCGGTTCACATTTCCTGTGCTGCTCAGGGTTAATCCTCTCTAGAGCATAATGTCTGTATCCATGCTACATAGCAGTTGATTCTCGATCTTGCCTCATGTTGACGCCCTGTAAGTAAAACATTATTATTTTGTGTGCATTTTGTCATATGAGCATGTCTGAAGTAATGTGGGGGCTGTGCTTCAGCCCACCAGAATGCTTTTTTGATACTTGTTGCATATCCAGGGCATGATACTGGCTCGTGAATTATCTGATGGTATGGAGTCTCTAGGATACTGTTAGAGGAATTTTATGGGTTGAAAACAGACGTGATGCAGTCTCACCTTTACTGCCTATCAGCAGCAGTCCTTGGAGCAAGTTGCTTCCAAAACCACACAAAGTTTTTGTTCCAGAGTGAACAAGTGTGCTTTTTCAAACCATACTGATCGACCTAGCTTTGAGGCTGAATGTGTGATAAAGGGACTGGCACCTGGAAGTGCCAGTGTAGATGCCAGTAGATGTAGATGCCAGTGACGGTGTACATGTAGCTAATATATATTAAATAATTTTCAGTAGAATAGCATGACCTGGAGATTGCCTCTTCTCTCCTAGCAGAATGTCAGTCTGTGCAGTGGTTAAAACAGTCTTCTCAAAGTGGGAGCCAAAGATTTTACATAGGGTACAGAACAGCTTCAATTCTAGACTCCCACATCCTGGATGCATGCGCTCACCATTTAGGTGATTGGACAAAAGGGAGTCATTCCTATAACCGTGTCTTGCAAAAGAGAGCAAAAGCTGCTCATTTCCAATATGAAAGCAAAGGGCTGTCTAATGCTTAATTCTGCTAGCATTTACTCAGGAGAGAGGTGCCGAATTGTTCACTACTGTGAAAGCTGAAGCACTTAGGTACAGACATGCAGAAACAGAACTTCATTTGCTTGAACAACTGTAAAGGTGAAAACAAATAAACTGCTTGATTTTAGGATCACCTTTTGAATTTACATTCTTGAAAGACTTTTTTTTTGTGTGATTTAAGTTCTGTGGATCTGAACCTAAACACTTTTACATAGAATCTATGCTCTGAAGTCTGACAGGTAGCTTTTGAAAATACTGTTTTGTCACCTCTTACATCATTTTACTGTTGGTTTTGCATGAGAAAATGCTCTAAAAGAGCACGTCTTAGTTTGGAGGTCTGCGTATTTCAAGAACTGTATGCCTATGATCCTTTGCAGTATGGAGATGAAATTCCCGGACCAGAGATGGAAAATGTCTGGAATGCTTTGGCCAACAATGAAAAATGGAGTAACAACCTTAGGATAACACTGCAGTTTCTCATTAGTTTGTGTGGTGTTAGCAGTGATACCATCCTTTTACCTTACGTAAGTGTTTGCACTGTATTTTATTTACTATTGGTTGCACGGGTGTTAATGAAGAAAACAGCTATCACCTGCAGAAAATTAATTTCTGTTTCAAAAATAAGAAGTACCAACATATTCCCTAGCACGCTGTACAAAATTAAATCGCAGGAATAAATGAGCCAAGAAACTGAAATTCAAGAAAGGAATTGAGTGGTGGGAATCTCAGTCTCCACCAGTGGCGCACACCTCATTTCAAGCAAGAGGCGGGCTCCTCTCAAGCAAAGAGCAACTTTGCACATCTGTGTAAGGTGCCAGTAACAGGGACTAGCCATAAATTACCAGAATGAATGAGAAAAACTATTAGAAATATTTTTTAATGTCAGAATTGCATAAAAATATGCAATTTATGTATATATTTAAAATTCTATTTAAAAGACAGAATGGCTGTTCAGAGGTTAAATAACTTGGATGAAGAGTGAAGAGAGGTGAAAATACTAAATGCTTACAATTTTTCTCAGTAATCAATTAGTTTACAAAGCTATTAGTTAAATTTTGAAAGTACT
>WAAD01043373.1:2493-16463 GCA_013389945.1 Fregata magnificens | reverse complement strand
CATCTCATCATAAAGTCTGTAAGTGCTACTAAATGAACACATGCTTAGCCTTTTCAACTAAAGTGCAGAGAAGTGCCTTAAACTGCCAAATAATACAGACAGTAGCTGTTTCTGTGTCGATAACTTGCTTCCAAAGGCTTCCCTCCTCCACTTCATACTACAGAACAAAATGCGCTGGTGAGAGACAAACACCTCCAGCAGCAGTTTGAGGGACATAAGCCAAAAGGACCCTCCGCATTAAGGAACATCTCTCTTGGATACTTCCAAAGGAAAAAGCTGTATTACTTATTCATTTCTGTAACTAAAATAAAGAACTTTAGAACATTTCCTTTATATTGGATTTGGTAGAGAAAAAACATACAGAGGAGGGAAAAGCAGTAAGATGACTTTTGCCCATTTGGGATGACGTGTAACAAGAAGTATTCATGCTTGTGCCACTTAGCATGTAAGTTACCTACGGGGCAATTCTGCCACAAAGACATTTGAACAAATAGCCTAACTGAAAAGGAAGAGGCTACCTGAAATAAAAAGAACATAAACTGGAATTCATTCCAATAAGCAGCTGTTTTAAGTCAAAAGCCTAAGAGTTCATGCAGGAATGGCTGCTCCAGACTATAGAACACTCCAGTGTGGGGGGACTCTGGCAAAACAAGGACTTTCAGAGCAAGCTACTGTAATTCAGGTAACAGCTACACTGGGAGACTGAAGTGCACTCTCAAAAGAGCCCTTTCTAATCCAAGCTCGAGCAAAACTCAAAATAATTCGCTCTTTCCTTTTTATAGAAGAAAAAGATCCATTGTTTGGTTGATTGAGCCATTTGTTTCATGAAGAGGTTAAAGTTAGCAGAGGACACAAAATTGGCTTTTGAGGTGATGAACAGTGTTTCGGCAAACTGACTTATTTCACCTTACTTAATATTCACAAAAATACTACGTTTCTCATGTCATAGCTTCCAAGCACCTAGGCGCCTTGTTTAAATGTTAGTACCCTTCCTAGAAGAATAAGCCAGGACTATAATGGAAACCTGCCACAAACTTGCAGCTGTCAAAACTGCTGATTTATATGGTATATTGTCCTCTGTTTGCGTTTTTGCTGGCTAATATCAACTTGCTCCTAAATATAACTGTCATGTAGCAAGACTTAATCTGCAAAGTCACTCCCTTCAAACTGGAAGATCTATGAACTTGCATTAATGACTGATGCCACCTCACAGCGTATGATGGAGCACACAGTTCCCAGATGCTTGGTTAATGTTTTTCCCAATGAGGTCTGGACCAGTGCTGATTGCTCTAGCAGTAAGCTATTCAGCAAAACATTTGTCAGTGAAAAGAAAACAGGTGCGAGATTTCCTGATGTGTTTTAAAAGACAGCATGTAGGATAATTTCCTGAGCTGCACATGTGTACTGTTTTCTACAGTTAGCTGATGTATATATTGGTTCAGTTATTCAAATTATAATGAACTATGAGGTTTTTTGTACATGCCATAAAGAATCAGAGACAAAAATGAGCATACTTCCCTTGTCATTGTTCATATCAGCCTTCCAGAAGTCACCTGTATACTTTTTCTTTCTGATTTTCCACATTCTGTTTAAAGAGACTGAGTTTCTGAGGCTGGGTTTTCTGCGTGTGTGCTAGCCCAGCTCTCTTTCTTTTCAAAGTAATTTCTTTGGTACACCCTGTGGTCACATTTTACCAGATCAAAAGTCTTTGTGCAACAGTACCATGGACTGTTGTCAAAAGAACTCTGGAAAGAAGGTCCGGTATTAACTACTGCTGCAGAGGAAGCAGGGAAGAGCAAATAGGACAGTTCATGTCAGCTCTGTGTTAAATGGGGGCTGTTTCTATTTGAGGCTGTTAGAAATAGAGTGACAGGTCTAACAGTCAAAAGAGGTGTGCAGAATCTAGAGGACTTTTCCTCTAAGAGCACAGGGTTTTTTTAAACGTATACAAGGTTGGCTCTGCCAATCTTAACATTGTTAATGAATGGGTAGACTGTAAGGAGGAATGGGAAGCAAGGCTCAGCACTAGTGTGGGATGTAGAGAAGAGGGGGAGAAGAGGAATCATCCAAAACTGACTTTTCAAGAACTTCTGTGAATGTTGGAAGCCAACAGATTCAGGTAAGGAAATAAACTGTAGTATTACATGCCATCACAGGCAGCAAGTCTGGCTCCTTTTTGACAGATAAATTCTGTGAGCTAGGAGAAATGCCCCACCCTGCTATCTCTTCAGCTCTTCTGAGGTGCCCTTGGGCTCATCCTGACACCAGAGTATTGTTGTGAATGTTTTCATGCAAAGGATGCAAAGAGGACCATAAAATGCTTGGCTATAAACCTGCCCAAGATGGTTTTCAGGTTGCAAATGCAGTTTAGGCAAAGAAACATATTTATTCTAGCTGTCGTTCTTACTCCCATGAGGACAGAAGTGATGCAGCTTTTGGGGTGTGAACCTACTCACTAAAGATTCCTTCAGTGCATTTCCCCCCCAAAATCAAGAAATGGGTGGCAAAAGCAAGGCTGACTGGTATTTTTTGTCGTATAAAGTTATTCAGAGGCATCTGTGTTAAGGCCAGCTGCTACACGCCCCCCTTTACCCATTGTTGACTTTTCCATAATATATTCAAACACCAGTAGCTAATTGTTTTGATGTATAAATTGCAGTAATATTTTTCCTGTCTACTGTTCCAAGAAAAGAATTTTTTAACCTCTGAAGCAGGGAGAACAGTTCTAACATGGAAACCACTGTATTTAAGATGACGTATAAATGAAGGCAAGTGCCATGGCCTCAGTTTTGATACAATGGTAAAGTCCAAATTCATGAATAGATCAATATCTAAGGCCTAAACCACTTAATAGTGGACTGCTGTCTTTAAGAGACTTGTTATTTTATTAACGACCCTGAGGCACTCCCAGAGAAAAGCTGTGAATCAAGAGTAGTACTCAGCCTGTGGCTCAACCACTGCTTGATGAAATGAGGGACCATAAAGTAAGAGAGGATGAAATATGAAGTAAGTGGGCATGCTGTGGTACTTCAGTGGAAAGTAAAAAGTTTGCAAGGCAAGCCCATCTCTCATGCTGGTCTTCCTTCGTCCCCACCATGGCAGGCAGGGTAGGTACCAGTAACGGGAAGTGATAGCTCCCTAACGCTTTCCTCTATTCCTGAAGCGATTCCTCCCCCTCTAATGCTCTTGCACTGTGGTATCACCACAATCTGGCCTTGTGTTTCAACTCTTCCACTAGCCCTCATTATGGGTCACCCATGACACACTGCTTGTAACAATTCGATACGTAATTACAGTAAAATATTTAAGTCTCATCAACTAATATGAAACAACTCTACTTTCATAACCCTTAAGGCAGAAATCTTGCTTACTCAAATTAGCTGAAACAGAAGACAAAGAGATCATCAGAATTCTGCCTTACAATAACTATTTCTTGGTTTGGTCTGGGTTTTTTGGTGCCAATTTCCTTAATACGATTTAAGGTAATATTACTATATAGAGAGGAAAGGGTATTCTTTCAAACAAAACCCCAAGGTTTCAAGATGTGTTTTTCACTCATTATCTCTTTGACAAATGGAATATCATCAATTAAAACAAACACAACCATTTTAATGTGTAGGCGGTGGGCAAGAAACAGGGGTTATTTAATATCATGTAGTGGGCAGAAATCCAAAACCCATTCAGCTGCTCAACAGTGCAATGGTATAAACAAACATGAAAGTCTTATCAAAGTCATTCACTTAAAACCATACTATCTAGAAAGAGGGAGAAAAAATATACAGAAAGGACTCAGAAAACAAATTCCACGCTAAAAGTCTGTACCTTCTCTTGGTTTCTTTAAATTGAATGGTTGAGGGATGTAGTTAATAAAACCTTATACAATCTAATACAGCACAGGGATAGCAACATTCTTCACAGCCTGATCAGTGTAGACTTTGGCAGAATTGGGCCTGCTCAGAAAATCTTAGACCTAAATCCACTGATTAAACCCCCTGAATGCCCCCTCTTTTCCCCAATTTTATTATTGTTAAATGAGACACATGTTTCAGTATATGTCTGGTCTCCAGTGACATCAGTTTCAGAGCACTAGCTGCTACAACAACTCAATGTAATTCTTTCCTGAAGACAATACTATTATTATTATTATTATTTTATATTGCGTTTCATTGCTTTCTACATGGTCTTAAAAACCCCTGTACTTCAACATGATGGACAAATGGCCAGGAAAACTAAGACCAAATGTTAGCAGAAACCTCTGTGGAAAACAAATTTCTAGTACTGGATAGCCTCTAATTACTGCCCAGGGAAATGCACAATGAAGACTTCTTTTCAATCTTTCAGCTGTTCAGACTTGTTCCTAACTGTCCCTTTTGCCAGTGGAATTGTTCCTGAATAGTGTTTAGTTTTACCATCAAAAGTCTGATTTTAGAAGTGAAATGAATTCAGGTTGCAGAAGAAAGACTATTTAAATAGATACGCAGCCACTCTTCCATTCATGTCCTGATGCTTTTTTCCCCTTGTTACCAAAATCCTCTTATGAAAATGTTTTTCACAAGTTTTGTTTGGGAACATTTTTTGAATAGGACTGAAGACAGTCTCTCATTTTGTGCCTACAATTTGGTGACAGCAACACAGTTAAAGCACAATTAACTGCAGATACAGTGATAAAGTTTAGACCTCTCATCATCTGATTTCTGTGTACAGCCAGGTAGCCAGCTATCCAAATCCTGCAGCTTGTTACCGCACTGAATTGCAGGCACAAAAACTTTGATTGCCCTAAACATTTTGTCTTTTTTTCCTTTGATGTCTCCTTCAGTTCTTCCTTGTCTTCCTCGTCCTCCTTTATTATTAAAAATATGAGGGAAAACAACAAAAGAAAAAAAAAAGGAAGGACTAAATGTAATTGTTTCTTTGGCACTTCTAGATAAGGACCATGCGATGGAGAAGAAAATTGCCTACCTCACAAGAGCACCTGTCATCGTAAATCAGTTTTTAATTTTACTGGTGGATCACAGCAATCAGATAAACATTTCCTGCCTGCCTCCCCTGTATTTTGCTCTTTGAATCTGCTTGGACCAAGATTTAGTTAGGTGTGGGAGTCCTACCCACCTTACAACTCCCAGACAATACCTGATTGGTAGGCAGTGGGGAAAAATATAATAGCATTCACAAAGCAGAATACACACATAATACATGAAGTGCAGGATCTCACAAGAGGGGGAAAAGTACAACATAATGAAAATGAATAATCTTTGGGTAATTTCTTTCTAGTCTGAAGTAGTTCTTGAATGTACAATCATTTTTTTCTGGCTTGACTGCCTTTAAATGTACACATACCATACTCCTAGTTCAATTTTTAAGCCACTATAGGTATTAAAGAACAATTTACATGTGATTTGCATTTTTTTTTCTGTGCCTGTGGTTTTGGTAAGTCTTCCAAACCTAATGACTGTTCTTTTGGCCAGCAACATAAATGCTGTAATCACACAATTATTGTGCTGGGAACAGTTTAATTCAGCATTTTGTTCTCAACCACAGAACAATTACTCAACAATTTTGGTTAACCATACTAGCTCACTGCCTGGAGAGGAAGCAGAATATTCACAGGATCTATTGTCTTACATAAAGGCAGTCAGTAGATTCTTATCTGTTACAACTTTCCAGCATCTCTTTACTCTTTGGGGTACTTCCACACACTCCCAGTTAACGAAAATAAATTATTAGCAGCACGCTGTATTAGCTTATTCATCTCTATCTGTTGAATGCTTTTAATTGTGCATTTGCATACTAAAGAGAAAGGTAGATGTGATGTGTCTGGGTGAGGGTGATATAACGGAGCACTGTAAAAAGCTCTGAAAATACTACAGTGATGTTATCCATCTACTCTATTCTAAGCATAAATCATGGCCATTCAGGATTCATTTTTAAGTTCTGCTCTTCAGCCATCCACTTCTCTTTAGCAATACAAGGAATTTTCTGATCAATTGATTTATTCCTAATACTGTTTATACTGAAACACTGCTGGCCATAAAGTACTCCTGAGATCTCTTTGAGCACCATTTGAGGTAGAGAACAGAATTTTAACCCAGAACACAATCTCTGGGGCTGGATAATTGGTGCAACTGAAAATCAGGGGCTTACTAAGGTTCGCTAATGCAAATCAGCAATTTTGTTTTATGCTAGTATGGGACAGTCGCAGCCCCAATGTAACGGTGGGAGCTGATGAACCTCATGGCTCTCATCATGTCACACAACATGACAGCACTTCATGCCACTGAGTTTGGTTGAAGGGAGAGCGGGAAACGCCCTTGAGTAGTCTTCACTCACTCACTGGCATGACTGCGGACGTGTAGATTTATTTGAAACCCGCCAATATTTTTGCCAAATAAACAATTTTGCAAATGTTTACTGGAAGTGGGCACTTTTTTTTTTTTTAATTTAGGCACTAACATGCTTTGTGTGGTAGACCCGATTCACAATAAAGCGAATGAAAGTTCTGACCCTTCAGTAAGAATAGATTTAAGTTAGTTAACTAAGTATCAGGATCCTCACATACTTTCTGCTCCAAATTTCAGTTCCGGAAGCATTTTACCTAAGCAAATATAAACATTTTAATAATTCCTTTTCCACTTTTGTTTTTGTTTTGTCTTGCCAGTCACAGGGAATATTTTCATTCAGAGCTGTGAATCTGAAAAGTACAACTCTGGCAATGCTACTGAACAAGTAAAATTAAACTAATTAAACAAAGCTGACTCAATAAACTGAGTTGGATAGCAAGAGAGATCAAAAAGGAAACCCGCAGTAAACATGATGAAAACATAAAGTAATATTTGATTTTTTAAATGCCTTTAGCTTTTAAGTAGTATTCCGCTCAGAAAAGGGACTTTGTAATAATCATTATTTTCTTATGGGCAAAAATTGACCTGTAGGAACTTTGCGTTGAGTCCTTGCTCTGCTGAAGTCAATACAAATTGACCCCAATGGTACTCGGCAGAAATAACTTAATTTAAAAAAATAACTTTCATTAAAAAAAAAAAAAACCAACAAAAAAACCCCCACAAAAACAAGAAGACATCTGTGGAGCAGAACACAGGCTCAAATGTCATCACCAGCAGGATACTGAGCCATGACACTTCCTTTTTTGCTCCATTTATGACATGAACAGTATGCCTCTTTTTGCTTGAGGCCCAGTTTCAGCAAATGTGGAGAAAGGCCTTGTCTCTCCTGAGATGTGGGAGACACAATGTGAATTGCATTAAGGAAACAGAAGCCCCGACCCAGTTCTTTCCATTTCTTAGGCAACTGCGAAGCTTTCACCAGGCTACTGCACAAAAAAACAGAGGAAGGACTATCCCTTCTTTAACGGCTGTATGTTGGAAAGGAAGCAGCTACCTTTTACAATCCTGCCGCTGTGCTTCAGGCACCATGCCTGTTGGCTGAGCCTTTCAGGTGATGCCAATGCCGCTCTGCCTTGTTTCTGGATTGCGATGACCCTTAGGCAGGAGCTAAGCGTTTAGGCATTTAGGCCGGAGCAGTTTCAGGGCATGCACAGAAGGAGAAATACAGAAAACTCTCAGATCACATCAGCAGGTGCCCCCAAAGCTTCAGATCTCGTATCTGAACTAAGGCTCTTAGAAGTTCTGTCTAAATGATGGCTGGACAGGATGTGCATATGAACTCAGGAAGCGCTCTTGGATCCCTCAATTTAGATGTTCCCAAAGGCTAAGTCCTGTTATCAGAGAGTAAATCCTCTGTTTTGATGTGACCCTAAGCCATCCAGGTAAGAATTCTATGGAAAATTACTTTACCAAACGATGTTGCAACTGCGTTAGAGGTCCTAATACTGTTCTCATATTCTTCACAGGCAAGGAAATAAAAAGACAGCAGTGCTATACAACAACACGTTGCTTGTGTATATGCAGAGACATCATTAATGAAAAACAGCTGCATTCCTGCAGCCAAATGGTTTTGAATAAAACAATCATGGGGCTCCTTGGCACCTAAAGGAATGATTTAGGACATAAATTGCTGGCTTACCGAGTGGCCTTGAAACCTGTTATGTTTATACAAGCACATTAGTAACACTTTAATATCCCATAACAAATCAGTAACTACAAATACGTCTAACATGTGGTAAGGCAAATGAAAACCTATCTTTGGGTATGATACCTTTCTCCAAAAAGAAAAGGATTATTTTAGCAGTTCAAACCCAAAATATTTTGCCAGCGGGTTTGTTCGTTAAAATGTGATCCATTCTGAACACATCAGGTCCCTTTAAGACTAAAAGTCAGAGCTGTGTGCTCTGAGCCTTTTCATCAAGATGACTCATTCATTCATGGGAAGCATGGATTGTATGGCTGGCTTATGGTAGCACTCTAAATTAGTACTCACACAATGGAGAGCTTATACAATTGCAGTAGTCCATATCCAGTAAAACTGCCTTAGTGCCTTGAATAATGGGCCTTGCTAAGTCTCTAACAGTTCTGTAAGAACCTCTAAACAGCTGCACACAACACATGACCTGTGCCATCTTTACAATGCCTGCTAACCATGAAAGCAAGCTTTGGGAACTATTTCCTCTGCACCCTCACCATCGGACAGCATCAATCCCTTTGCTTTTTAGAGAACAAGGGGATTTTTTTCCCCCCTTCTTTCTTTCTTCCCCCCCCCCCCCCTTCCAATCAGCTCTCCACTGATCATCTTTCACACTTTAGCCTCTGCCCCAGAATACTCCGGACAATAGTACTGATTCCATCTGTGCTCTCCATTAAAGCCCTCATAATCCTCCTCCGAACAGCTGGACGCTCAGACTCCACACACAGACACTCCTTCTGTGGAACCGTTTGGCTACAATTACGCTGAGGCTGTGCTTATTTCAAGTTCCTGCCTGCAAATGCCTTTCGTAGGGTCCCCTAGGCATGCTCGGCAGAATGTCCTGACGCAACGAATTTAACAATACGTCGAGACAGACCCAGACTCAGGCGATAACGTGGTGCTTAGTCACCTCAGTGCCAAGCAGCGCTTAGAAGATATTTTTTAAACAAATGACAATATTAATGACAAGCTTCAAACTCCCACCATGTCATTAAGTAATCATGAAGAAGCATCTTCAGTTAATCAAACGGTTTCGATACCTTTATTTTAACGTCAGAAACGCTACGATGCCTACATTTTGCTTAGAAGCCTTTTTCAAGAGCTGCAGTGGTTTGGCTCTCTCCTGGAACAGCATATATTCAAGAGAATGATCTGACAATGTCTGTCATGGCTTGAAACGACTGAGTCTTAGGGAAGGACCAGCAGAGCACACCCACGGGCTGGTCTAGCTGCGTACCTTCATTTTTCCAGGGACTTAGCTTTCCTCAGACTCAACCAGTGGAATAATTCTCCATTACATCCCACTTCAGACAAGAAACACATTAAACGTGTATTCAGAAAAATGCAAGAATAACTCTAAGTTAATGATTTTTACAAGAAGTCTATGCTGATATTCTAGTTAAAGTCAATAGTGAGTCCTACAGATCTTAGTGCATCTAACGTATTACTATGTGACTGTATGTTTGTCTGCGTCTGTATACACACACGCATCATCTGTGCCCATACAGAACTATAAACACACACATTTTTCCAGTAGATGTGTGTGCACACGTCTCACACACCACACAAGCAAATGAGGAAAGCTATCTATAAATCTCATTTCTGGTATTTATTTTAAAATGTAAATGTGTGTGTATGTGCACATGTACTGATATTTACACATATATATATACACACAGTACCCACGAAATTTACACATATATATATACACACAGTACCCACGAAACAGATGCCCCACACACAGGAGTACACACGCATATGCAAGCATATAGGCATGCACCATACAAGAGATGGTGATACCCAAAGGAAAATTTAAAACAGAATGCAAACAGTATTTATCACACACCTCTGACAGTTTCACTTGCACAGCATACACTCTCCTGTCTGAACAGGGACAGAGTCGTATAACCCCAAATCTCTCAGAAGCACATTTTCTCTTTGACAGACACGTGCCGATTGACAGACACGTGCCTTTTCCTCCCCAACTTTTCATGTAATATTACTGCACTCCCGTATTACCCATACTCAGTCCTAGGCCAGACGGACTTCCAAGCTTCTCTATTTCGTAACCCATGAGGGCTAAAATGAAAGGTATTTTATTAAAGTGGAAGATCCACAGTTTCCTAATGTGGCCCACAACACCTGTGCATAGCCTTGAAACAACTCAAGACATTAGACTCCAATCATAACATTATTTATGGAAAAGCTGTTTCAGGTGAGTTTTGTAAGTTTATTTAACCTATGGTACGAAGCAGTTTCACAGGTAGAGGGACTCAAAACTGTATAACAATAACTCTTCTAAAATGCTCCAAAACATATTTAAATGGATTTTTAAAAACATGCTGCTTTCATACAATACCTTATGGTATAAGGTAGCATAAAGGTTTTATTGCTATTAGTTGAAGATATCAAGCATAACGCATAAGCGGCAAGTAGCACGCCTCTCCTAAACAAGTCAATAAACCCTCCCTACTGCATCAGTCCAGTGTGTATTTACTGTTCTCCCAGATGCATTATGTACGAGAATACAGATAGGCTGTCCATAGTTAAGACCAAGATTGGCTTTTTGTTGTAAACCCAAGAATTCAGAATACATGGTTCAAAGCACAGATAAATGCCTAGATTAGATACTTTTCAACTAGTTCCCCACATCTCATGAGAGGTCATTTATCCTCCAAAGTCTTTACAGGTGGTCGGCTGTCAAAGAACATACTTTCAGCTGAATTACAGGTGATTTGGCCAAGATCTTTTTGTGATAGAGGATTTAGAAATAGGTGTTAATCGTATTTTGAAAATTCTTCCAGGGCTCCTTCATGCCACATTGCTGTGTCCTAGAAACTTCAAATGAGGTTTATCCAAAAGATCTTGGCAAGATCCAGCATAAGGAAAGGCATGTTTGGAAAGTAACTCTCAGGTGCATTAAGAACATCAGAATAGTCCGTCAGGCTCCAGCAGATTTTGAAGAGTGCCAAATATCTGAGGAGGAACTAAGCTTTTATTTAAAAAAAAAAAAAAAAGGTGTTTTCTCACGGTTTTCCTTGAGGAAACAGCCTTAAAAACATAAACAAGTTCCTAAGAGTTTTGTCACAGCATTTTTGCTGGATGTCTTTTCTTAATTGCTATTAAGTTGGTTTTTTTCTTGTCTGTCCTAATCACCTCTGGCAGATAGTCCCTATTTCATTCAGACATAAAAGCACCTGATAAAATAACCTGCAACCTTCCTCTTTTTTCCCACACTCACTGGTCAGATGGACACCGATACTAACATTACCTCCAGAAATGCCCATTTACTCTCACCTCCAGTGGATTCAATAACTAGTTGTCAAACTTCTAGTTATGGGAAGGGTGTGGAAATACAAATTTCAATTTAGGCACACAGAAGGAGCAGTTAGGAATGAAAAGCCAGAATGACTGGCTTTCCTTTATCTTCATTTACTTGGCCTGAAATACCATACTTAATCCTGGAAAACTAACTTGAAGATCAGTCTAACTCCCACTCTCTGGGTTCCCCTTTCCATTGTTCTTAAAACCAGGGTTCCCAGCCACAGCCCTGTAATGCTGCAAGAGCTTCCCAGTACATGTTCTTCAGCCATGCCCCACTTCAGTTCCTTGCATAAAATACTAATATTTTGTTGCTAGGTGGTATGGCTATTTTGGTAATGTTTTAAGTCTATCAAGAAGCAGAAGGCCACTGAGGTAGAAACTGAGTGGTGTCTGAGCAGTGATACTAGGCTCTCTTAATACAGGTCTAAACCACAAGGTTCAAGTCTCAATCCAAATCTCCACAATGAATTCAGATCTGGTATTTAGACTCAGCCTTTCATAAAAACAGGCGAAGGTCAACCCCCAAGAAAGTTGCACCACAGTTTGAAGGTTTTGCTTCAAACCTTCTCTAAACATAATGACAGTTTCTTTCATTTCAATATGATCTGTTTAGTAGATACAACACCCCATACCCCCCTTGTTTCAAGTGAGCTGGAATTTCATCGGACAGTACACCAAACAGCTCCAGGTTGGCTGGTGAGAACAAGCTTTTAGAAATCATCTGTAGTTTCTTTCCAAATGAAAACCAACCTCTGACCTAGCGAACCACTGCGAGATTTACTCTACTTGCTTTACTTATATACTGCAGCCACTGCATGAGCTGTGTGCCAGGAGCAGAATTTGGCATTTTTTCTCTCCCACCTTTTGTGCATCCCTTGTATCCGTAGCTCCAGATCACGTCAGGATAGGATAAACTCCCCCCCGCCGCCCCAAGCCCTGACCGTTGTATCATGTGGACTGGACATCATAATATACAGTCACAATTACAGTATTTTTACTAAACAATACTCCGGTTTTTTAGCCCAAGAAATACCAGAAGTAAAAGAGTCTGTAAAGATCATCTATTATGGCTCAACTAAAAGTCTGTTTACTTCAGTTTTACTAAGAATTGTATTCAAACTATTGATATCACTGGAATTGTACTGAAGCAGAACTGCAGTAACACAGGAGGGAATCCAATCTAATGCTCTGAGGCTGTAAAATGGGATGTTGCAGGAAACAGTATTTTTATTTAAAGTAAATCTTTTCTTTCAGTTTCAGGTGTCCTGCTTTTTCTTCCCTATTTCATGGGCAAATTCTGCACTGAGGTATACAAAACCAGTTCATTCTGACACTGGAAGGAAGTGCACGTGTACAGGAGAGGAGAGATCTTTCCTGATTATGAAACAGTCTCACTTAACTCATCCATGTTTTCTTTGAGACTACAACGAGCATGGAGAGAAATTCTAATGCATGTAATGTGCACACCAAGAAGATAAGATGGCCAAATGGCAGTTTTCTCCATGCATTTTTTCTAATAAAGTTAGCTAGACCACAACTTAAAATAAACCTTTTATTTGTAGTGTCAGGGTAGCTCAAAAGTTTATAGAATTCAAAGCTTTTAGCTCATGGGGAGGCAGAAATATATCTTTTTTTTCAATATGGACTGAATTCTTACATATGGAAGATTTCAGTCTCCTCTTTCTACTGATAAAAATGAATGGGATTTCACACAGGTTCACCTTATCTTGGATAAAAATAACTTCTCAAAGAATTTCACAAAATGTCAGACCAGTTCACCAGATAGTGGAAAAGCACTTATGCTCATTTACACTGGATGACGATCTGACACAGGACTCAAGAGTCACAGCTGAAACACTCAGTTCTGTAACATCCCATACTGTATATACAACATTAACCAGGATCAGCCATCAATTGCCTTTGATTCCCACGTAGATGTTTGGTTGGTATTCATAAAATTCTTCATGCAAATCAAGGACAGTATTTTATCTTTAGAAGACACCACATTTCTCTGGGTTTTATGAGAATATGCACTATTCTAGAGTGTGAAAAAGGATTACTGAGAATTCTGGAAAGATGTAATAGACCAAATCCCATGAAATTTGTCTGTTTTAGGCTGCAAATCTGAATGATCTGATTTGCTGTACTTATGTTGAGCCCAGGACAAATCAGTGAATCCATCCATACAAAGCTCATTGAAGGTTTAGGCCCTTGGACATTGAGAGCATAGAGAAACAAAACCAACACAGAGCATCCTCGCCAAGCACTGAAAAGGCCTTGGGACTCCCAGTGGAAAAGTATAAGCAGTGATAAAGTAGGCAAGGAGCTAGAATTGGGTGGGGGAAGGAGGAAAANGTTATTATTAGGGAGTAATTAGCTCTGTGAAGTAAATGAGTGAAACAATAGCTGCCAGCACTGACAATATGGCTAACATCTGACTATGTGGAAGATAACATTGTAAAGTATTGCTCCCTGAGCTAGAATCTGTTAATAACCATATGTTAGTGTAATTAATGCAGAGTCTTTCTGACCTGTTGTCACATAAGAACAAT
>WAAD01043360.1:162941-174181 GCA_013389945.1 Fregata magnificens | reverse complement strand
GGGTGGGCTGCGGCGAAGCTCAGCATCATCAACAGTTACATCAGCAGGCACGATGCCAGAACATGGACAGGCCGCAATTAGAAGTATCCATGACAACTTTAACATCAGTTTGAGGAAGGATACTGGAAGGAAAGTTTGTGTAAAGGAAATGGAACCTCCTCCTTTAGGTATCAAGCATCTACCCTGTTTCCAAGGCAGAGCACCATAGCAGAGATCTCAGATTAAGTTTGTGTAGGGACACTTCTGGCTTTCTAGGCAGTTTAGTCTGACAGCAGTCCAAAATTGTAACTTCTGGAAAGAGCAGTGAAAAGTGTTTAAACATTCTTTGCCTGAAACGATTCTGCCCATCAGTAAGCTTAATTTCACATAGCAAAGTCATACCTAAAGCCTTGCTCTTCTTGTAATTTAGGTTCAAACAATAAGTTTTCAAAGGCATTTTGCCCTCTCAAAAGTGAAGTAACTGAAAACAGTTTGCAGCTCTACACAAGACTTCCTTCTGCTCCCCATAACTATAAAACAGATGGTCTTGCATACACAGAGAGTACACAGCCACATGTGATAATGAAGTTCAGTGCGGAAGTCCAGTAAGTCTTGCAAAGCTGACTGATGCAAAGGTTTTGATTAGCTACCCGCTAGGACAGTCTACTGCAGAGACAGTAGCTACTAGCACATGATGTTCATAAGGAAGGTTCCGTAACACTCCAAGCAGCTTTGAAAGGATCTTTCCTTTAAATTAGGAAGAAGCACAGTCTCCTGCAGGGAAGGAAAGAGATGGCCACTGCTCAATGTCTGAGGTCTATTTGGAGGTGAGAGGGGATGCTAAGACAGTTTTTATCCCTTCTGTTTCCACCTTCCAAATGCCCTGACACCAGCAGAAACCTGAGTAAGCAGTCTGAAGAACATGCATGTTCACCATCTCTTCCTTCCCTCCCTAGGGCTTCTCAGCAGACTAAACTGTGGGTTTCCTCTCTAAAACACCAAAATTCCAGTACCTGTAATTAAGCCGACAGCTTTCTGCTGTGAGTATTCCAGACATTGCCATCTGAGTCCTTTCCATTAAGCTTACCCATTCAAAAATGTCTCCAACGTAAAAGACAAGAAATAGTGCAGTAGTCAGTAATGGGACAAGTTCATTATATGTAAGCAAGCCTGAGTTGCCTTACCTCAGCATTAGACAGCTGCCAGTACTTTTACAGTTCAAAAGACAAGACAAAAGCTGTACAGTTAACCTATCCTCCCAACATACCACCATCATCATAGGTCCTCAAAAGTCAACATGCCTTATAAATGTGTTTAATATAAACATTTGTACAGTCACTTAATTCCTGGTGAATGAAGCTATTTGATGTGGGCCACAGAAAGCTCCCATGACATCAACAGAAAGTTTCCAATTAGGAAACCAATTCTGAAACACATTAATAGACCTTCAGAAGAGAGGAAGAAGCCTTGTAGAAACAGTCAAAAGATCTGTTCTTAAGAAAGATGCACTCTATATACTTAGGAACAAGCAGAAAAGATAAGCCGCCTTGCTTTTTCAGAGTTTAGTGCGCAAAAATTGTAGGGATAAGCACAGTTATGTTAGCTGCTCCCTTCAGTATCTAAGCTTCTGTCTTTTCTAAGGCTGGTTAGTCTCAGCTAAAGTATGTTCAACTGTTTTTCAGCTGCTACTGAAGTCCTTACTCCTCCTTTTGAGGAGGCTGGATAGCTTTGCCACATACAAGCATCGGTTTGAAAGTAATGAGAAGGCCACTGCCATCCACCATTCAGTACACCACAACCTCCCAAACATGGAATAGATGTAAACTGTCTAGAATATCTAATGCCTGGAATATCAAACAAAGCCACCACATCCAACAGTATTTTCCTCCCTTAAAAATCTCACACCAGAAAAAACTTGCCTTGCAGTTTTATTTCTACAGTCAATTTATTACACTACTACTTCTAATACTCAATGAAAGTATAAGCTGAAGTCACCCTACACACCATCCCAATGCTTTGGTGATACCATACTAGGACTTGAAAAAGCTGGTTACAGAGATATTCACCCTGGATAAATGCATGAGGCCTGTATTAATTGGACTGGCCAGATTTTCTCTCCGACTTGCAAGCAAATAAGGGCTACATTCAGCAATCTGCAAAGCCATCTCTTTCACTGCTGCCAGCCTGCCACCTGCTGGGCCATCTGCTTTGTCCACTCAGTCCTAAGGACAGGACTTCCACTTGATACCTATTCAGCACCGCAAGCCTGGGTCAGACACAATTTCCATGACAAGCTTGTTTTGTGGGTGTCTTAGACACTTAGATTTAAGAGTATATTGAACACTGCGTTAACACAAAAGCCATCTCAACAGCAAAATCATGGATGTGCCTTTTGCTGTATTGTTTTGCACTTGAAATGGAGATTCCCATGAGGCCAAGTGTTCTTTCAAGAACAGTCTAGACTGGGGATTGGCTGGCATTTTTTGGAAGGTTTGAAGACAGCCTAATCCAAATAACATAAGAGCACATGCCTCTGAACAAGTACTGGTTATAATACCATATCCTTCCTCTTCACCTTAATGACCGTAAGTTGAAAACCATTCTCTTATCTCAAACACACAGGGGGATTTGTCATCAGTCTTAACACATGGTCTACAGCACGCCGCTCCCCAGTGCCCACTAAGGTCTTACTTGCATCAAGAAATCTCTTCCCACTTAAAGCTCTAAGAGCCATACAATACTTGTTTTTTTACCAGAAATAGCGAAACCGATAACAGTCACCCTCCATTTTTACAGAAAATTATTGCTACACTTATCCCATAAAACACAGTCCAGCTGAGGATAAGCCATATATCTTATCTTGCTCTTGTATATTCCTAGATGCATACCAAAAGCCATGCCACCCCTCTGGCCTAAAGCCCCAACCTGCTTCTGCCTACTAAGTTTAGTCAGGGGACACTGCACATGTCCCATCAGCAATGTGCAATCAATGGAAATTCTATTTAACCCCACTGTTAATGTGCTGCCACATGGTTGTGCCCACAGCAGCAAGCTGAGCGGTTCGACCTAGAGGGATCTGGCTGGGAAGGGAACACCAGCATGCACTTGCAACCATATCCCTACATCAAGGGACAAAGATTGAGGGCACCTCATGAGTCACAGCCAAATTCCTTTTTGGAGAACACGTGTACAGCAGAAAGTCCTTATAGAAAAAAATACCACCAAGTATGTATGCAAGTACACCCAGCAGCAAAGACTCTCCTCTTCCAAAACTAACAAGCTCATTAAAGCAGCAGATCCACTGGAGGTCCTTGTAGGCAAACATCTGGACATATCTACCATCCTGGAGTAACACAGCATACTTCACAAGTTTCCCCTAGTAAAACAGTGCACTGCTCTGGCTATGGAGCAAGCAGGAGGGTAGTTGCACAATCACACCCTGCCTGCAGATGTGGGTTATTGCTCCTTCCAGGCTCTCTCTAGTCAGGCATCCCCTCCCACTTAAAGTGTTGACACACAAAGCTGTGCCTCTTGCAAATCCAGTTCAGTGTCCACACACCAGGCTTTATCTGAGTAATCAGATAAAGCCTTGGGATTTAATGCTATTCATGCCCAAAGTGCAGATTTGGGCCTGTGTAGGCACATATGACCTGCCCCTTCAACAATCTCACTGGAAGGCAACATCTTACAGCCACTTGGCATGCCTCAAACCCAGAGGATCAGAAGCAAATGAGGAACACCAGTACCTCAATAAAACAGGAAAGATTCAGCTGGGGAACATGTAGAGTGAACCTTCCAGGAAAACTCTCTGTTCCTTCAAAAGCTGTTTCTTGCAAACACCAAGTCAAGAAAGTTAAACTATTTAGCAGCTTGTTGGTCCTTCAGTAGACCATCTCAAAGTCAATTAAGGCAGATATCAAGAGCAACTACAGTCTCCAAATTCCAGGATGAACCTCAGCCACTGAAACGGACCGATATTAATAAACATAAGATACACACTTTACTCCTCCTTCTCCCCATCCCAACATACAGCAAGTCAAACTCACAACTCGGAAAAACAGTAGCATATTACCATGCTGGTCTGCCTTCACTCCCTGGATTTTCACCATTACCCAAGCTCACAGCCACTTCACAGCAGATTATCCGCCCCTTTTTAACTTCTACACAGCAGCTGTACATTGGCAAGACAGTGTGCCACATACCTAGCCTTACAGCAATATCCTGCTGGAATCAGTGCCATGTGTGCAGCCCTTCAGCCCTTTTCCTCTCAGGCTGCAAACCAAGCTATGCTAGCAAGATTTAAGAGATGCATGTGCCTGAACCAGTACCAGAGTCAAGTCTGAGGCTGAAGCCACTTATAACTGCCTGTCTGATCCTTGTTGCAAGAGGGACATACAGCACTCCAAAAAAGCTGTGAGGTAATAGGGAGGAAAGCAATGCCCTGGCTCACAAAAAAGTGAAACATGTTCATTAGATTGATTCACTCCCACCCCCAGCTCCATTTTGTTCCAGCTGGAAATACACAACATGCCACATGGAAAACCCCAGAATATTAGTAGTGAAACTGTGTGGGACATCAGGCAAGGAAGCCAAGTGTTCAAGCCAGTAGTGCGGAACCTTGACAGCAAGCTGTAGGGTAAGAACACAGCACAGCCTGCAGCAGCTCATGCCTATCATATAACCCCAGAACAGAAAGTCCAAGCAACTACATTTCCTGCCCATAAGAGTCAAGCCAGGTACTTTCTGGATTCACACAGGCCCCAAGCCTCTTTTCAACAAAAGTGTCAACAGGTTTCTGCTGCAGCTGTTCAACAGTTCACAGGAACTAAGACATAAATACTACTTCTCCTAGCTCAGCTTACCCCTTACCAGCTGGCCCACAAAGATTTAGGTATTTCTTTACGCAGGCACCACTTGAAACTTCAAGTCCCAGATGTACTAGTGCTCCGGGATTAGTACGGAACAAAGCAATCCCTCCCCTCGTTGTCCAAGTTCAATAAGATGACCAGCTTAGCCTTTAAATAGCATGGGGAGACTGTCTATCAAAGAGATAGGCCCCATGTAGAACTGCTGATGACACAGCACCAACCCCATCCATTCCACATACCCAGTGTCCCAATTCCTCCATAGCATGGACCAGTAACTAGTGTTTGGAAGCATTTCAAGGGTCATTATTCTTTTCTCACAGAGAAGCAATGCTTCTTTTCCTGCAACACAGCTCACTAGGCTACACCACCACAGACCCAGGGATCCTGAAGCACCATATGACAATGAATTAAGGTATCTAGGTAAGAACTGCACTTTGGCAAACTCCAAGACTTCCTTCAAGCCTCCAAACACTGCAGTTGGAATCCAGGCATTTTTCACATCTCTAATGTAGATTTTAACTTCCAAAAGGCCATTCAAACCAGAAGTTATCCACAGTGAAGTTCTCAAAAGTTTAAGTATTTCTAAACATCTGAGACCAATGTAGCCTTCTCATGTAGAGAACAGCTTGGCCTTACCCCTTGCTTGCTTTTCTTGGCTGTTTACCATCTGTGGCTCACGTTCTTTAGAACTAAGTTGTTTCTGCAGTTTTTGTGCAACTGAGTGCCTTTGTACATTTATGGTGTCAAGGCCCCATCTGGGATCTCCTCAGGACAGATTCCTGACTTGATAACATACCAGCTATCCAAAGAAAGCAGTTTGAAACTAACATCCACACAGCTGCTCCAACTTACAAGCTTCATCAAATTCCCCTCCCAGGCTAAAAGAAAAAGCCCATGTCTGGTAACTCCATTCAGACATTACCAACTTCTGCCCAAAAGCTCTCAAGTCAAAAGTTGTTGCTCTCACTTTGAAATCAGGCACATGGTGGTGGGGGATTTTTTTTTGTTTGTTTGCTTTTTTTAAAATTAACCCTTTCTCCTCCCAGGGAAAGTTTTGCAGGTTAAAAGCCTTACTATTATACAGTAGCACCACTGCTTCAGTTTGAAGTCTGTCTTCCCATGTTCTAGAAGAGGAAAAACTAGCAGAGCCATAAGACAAGAAAATGTTAGTGGACAAGACTCTCCAGGGTTAAGGAAAAAAGATAAGGCAAGGGCAGGTGGCTGTTTCTCTATTAAGGTCAGAAAGAGATGTTAATCCAAAAATCTTTGAAGCTGAAGTTCAATGCTGCTTAAGCACAACACATAAAACCAGAAAGGAAGATGGCAAGGTATCTACCACATGCATGAAACACTAGAAAGTCAATGGCGTGCTAAGCCTCCCACTTCTAGCTGTGGCACTTCCACATTGTCGACAGAAAAGACATTTACCACCTTTTCCACCCCACCGCCAGAAATCCCTGCATCGTAAGTCTTTTCTACTCCAACTGCTTCTATGAGCCACAGGGTAGAGCCCATTAAGTAAAACCTGGTATTAGTATCCATCCCTGCCAAAGGTGATGAGACAAGAAAAGCATTAGCTTTGTTTTCTCCCTTTTTAAAAACCCTAAAGCAAAATGTTGAGTGATTGAAGCAAGGCCACACATCAAGTCAGATATATAGAAGGGATTAGCCCACAGCTGTCCCTGGCTTGCAGCCCTACACTCATCCCTCTAAACCACACTCCCTGGGGCACACACAATACTGTCAGATTGCCACAAGCACCAGCTGGCCTGGAAAACTCTGGACCTTAAGCCCAATCCCACGCATGACAACATGTGACAACAAGAACTGTCCCCAGCAGTCATGAGACAGCACCAAGCATCCATCTCACTAGCCAGCACTTGCATCTGCTCATCCCAGTGGTCCACAGCTCAAACATATAGTTAACATGTTAAGAAATCGTTCTTCCCTCCGTACTCTTTCCAAAGAAGTGTACTCTTTCAAAAGCAGCCTGCAGTACCCAGGCAGTCCATTGGGCTGGGACAGTTAAAGCTTTACTCAATTTCAGCTCAACAGTAGGACATTATTCATGTTTCAGCTCACTGTTCTGTCAGTACCCTTACTCGCTGCCTTTACATGCTGGGGGTGGACCTCAATATAGCATCCAGCTCACACCAAGTCTATTTTACTAGGGAAAGTCTTTCGTATTTCCTTCCTTTAAACACTATAAAGAGTTGAGGCAGCTTGTACCACCTCACAGCTACAGAAGAAAGCACCTCCCATACCCAATTAACACCCAGAATGAAGATTTAAATCACATTTGCTGTATAAAAACACTCCTTAGTCACACACTATTTCCAGATGGGCAACTCCAGAGCATCAGTAATTCCTGAGCCTCTTCAGGATCAAAACCATACTGGAAGCAGCCTGCTTCCAGAGCTCAGACAGGTTTGTTTCAAGATCCCACTGTATCCCTGTTTCAGGCAGATGGTGACAGATTGCCTAGTGACTAGCTAAGAAGTCACTATTAGAAAGTTGTTGGCTTTAAAATCCCCCATAATAGGATGCATTTGCAACAGACATTTTGGTTGACGGGAAGAAGCCTTCATATTTCAAGAAGGAAAAGAAGCATCCAACTGGACTGACTGCAAGGGAGGGAAGTCAAGCCTTGCCTATGACTATGTACAGGGATTTGTTAGCACTTTGGTACTTGGTCAGTTATTCCAATCACTGACCAGGAGGAAGATTTCACTGCCACGAAGAATGTCAATTCCTGCAACTAAGTCTGGGAAGAATTGCCAAACAAACATATACCTAACAACACTGGCAACACATGTGTTTGAGTGTTTACTACAGAGTTGCAAGTTTCTCAGGGAAGATAACTTGGATAAAAGAAAGTCAGTGAAAGAGCTAGACTGACAGACATCCATTCTCTTGCTCTCAAACTTTTTCCTCGTGACATTTATGGGAAGCTGTTTGTGCAGAGACACAGCAGAAGCTAAGTGTTTCAGTCTGTCCTTTGGTGGAAGGAGCAGGGTAGATACCAGGTTGTTCTTGACCTCCCAGCTGTGAGGCAAGCAGAAGCAGACATACAAGAACAAGAACCCAATGGTATGCACCAAACCAGACATCCTGGTTTCCAGTAGCATGCTCATATCCTTCAGACAACTTGGTTTGCACTTCTCTCCTCCCATGGGTAAGACAAGGCTGCATTTCAATCACACTCATCACTACATTTATACATTATGTTTAATTTCTAGAACTCACTGTAATTTCTCCAGGAAGGCATCCTGCCATGCACAAGAGTGACTGTCCTTCAGTCTCCTACCATGCTCAGTTGCCCAACAAGACTGCTGGATCTTTCCAAGACAGATCCATTACATATTCTTTCTAGGCTTGATACTATTTCACCCAAAGTAGGATCACCTGGAAGAGAATTTCCTGATCAATGCAACATCAATTTACTTTAGCCCAGGAGCTTCCAAAGCATTACCCATGAGGGCAGAGCAGTACAGAGTTAAAAGGGAATCTATGAACAACTGCTTCCCTACTTCTTTTAAAGAGGTGACACTACTCTAGTAGTCCCTGGGGAAACACAGTTAACAGTGGCACTTTTCCCCACCACGTGCTTGGAAACTAGCACTTTTAAGCTAGGTTTTCTCACACTCAGTAGAGTATGTTTGGCTATCTCCTGTAGCACATATCCCACCTTTGCTAAGGACAGCTTCACTCATTCCCCCCACCCTCCTCCAGCAATTACTTATTGAAACTGTGGCAGCTGTAGCAGTTACTCACATGGAGTAACTCAAGGGAAGATTTTTTTGTTGCTCAGAGCAGTGTAGTAACTGGAAGTGAGTCAACACCTTGACATCAACCCTTTCTGCAATGACCACCAGCAAAGCAGTCCAGTGACTGTAATTTGGTAACCTTGCTTCTCAGACACTTACTCACTTTTATTCTGCAGGCATTACACAGCTTTGTCTGGAAGCAACTAGCATCTAACTTGTATCTTGTACCAGCAACTTCACTTGCTAAGTCACATCACATGCCTGCAAATATAAAGGAGCAGGGCAGCAGTTTCACAGCCAGACACATGCACCAGCCTTTGGTGGAGTCAAGGTTAGGGAAACTCATACCAAAATAGAGCTTGCTAGTATAACCCATGCAGGCCTAGTAAGCTGTTTCTCCACTGCTATAATGCTACATCACTCTACTAGTTAATACATGTACAAGCCTCCTTCCACAGGACATCAAGGTAAGCACAGCCCAGCTGAGGTCATCTCATTGATACTCCCTGCCAACACCAGTTAATCCTCACTCCCCTCATCAACACAAGCCCTCAGTGACTCCAGACTCTGTCAGTGCATGTATACTACAGCCCAAAACTATAAGCACAACTTGCATTCGTCTATCAGAGCTAGCCTATCAAGTGCCAATTCCATTGTATTCAGTAGCACCAGCCACAAAATTTGACTGAGACACAAACCTCAGACAGCCACAGAGCATACTCCCTTCCACATCTTATATTCTTCAAGAACTACATTGTGACTTGGAAGGTTAACTGTCAGCACTGTCTGCAGTCATTCACAAAGCCTGGCATACAGTGTCCTGACTGGCTCACTAGCTACAGATTTTTAATTCCAGTAACTTCCTGAATTCTTAATCAGCCCTCGCAAGACAGACTTGACAAGACAAGCAGCCCTTGCAGACTGCTTTCACTTTTTCTGAGGAAAGGAAGTGTAGGGGGCCAGGGAAAAGAAAAAAAAGACACAGGAGAGCAACGAGCAGGGCACATTTTCCACATCCAGGATCTAGCAGCAGTGAACTGACTCCATGCAAATGCAGCACATATCAGCTAGCCAGTTCCTGGAACACAAACCCACATCTCAGAAGTGTCCAACGTAAGTTTACAAACAAACTCCAACCACATGATAGCACACTTCAGTAACCTCTAAAGCAGAGGAGAGAGGTTGCAAAAGCCTGCTGCTGATGCACTGCAACAATACAATGCCCCCCAGAGGAGTACACCGCTCAAGTTCATCCCTTGTCTTCAAGGGGGGAGAAGACTAAATTGCTGCTTTATGCATCCATCATCACAACTACTGAGAGCCATGACAGGGCCAGTGGCCAGGCATACTGACAGAGTAGGGAGGAGGCAGGCACAGTAACCACTGTTTGGTCAGGGAAGACGCTGCTTCACAAGCCAGCTGAGTGCTTCTTCGCCTGGCCATTCACTGTGTAAACAGTAGCATGGCTCCATCACACTCCCAGTAGTTCCCTTATCAACTCACCACAGAAATCCTTCCTCACAGGCTGGTATAGCCACTTCGACCCCATCCATCCTATAGCCAGATCTCTTTTACTGCAAGCCACCGGAAACTCCACATAGTTTGGTCCTGGTAATTTAGCAGTCAGCTTGCACGCAGCAAGAGTAAGCTGCCTAATACTACTGTGCTTTGCAATGCAGAATCTGGTGGAGAAATCAGACATTAGAGGGGTGGGAAAAGCAAAGATTGCTTCTAGGTCAAAAGGCTCATAAATTTATCCTGCATCACTATGAGGAAAAAAAGAGCGGATCATTCTCCAAGGTAGCAGCTCCCTTTTTACAATCATTTTGTAAACTTCCTTATCTTGAGCAATGGCTCAGACAATTCATGGGTTTCTAATCAGGCACGGCCACCACCAGTCATCAGCCACACCGACCGCCCACTTCTCAATCAGGTAATACGGAGAACAACTGGCATACTTCAGCACAAGGCTACAGCAAGATTAATCTCTTCTCATAACAGCAGCCTAGGAACTTCAGATATAGGGTTATATAAGCTCCCATTGTATTAGCACAGGTTTATGTAGTAAAAAACCAGACATATTAATTAGGCCTTGTAAGGTGTGCTCCAGAGACCACCGCTGTAACCACAGACACTGAACAAACAACCCGACTTCCTTAATGAGTTGAAGATCTCCGAACTGACATTATCAGTGTTTACTTTTCAAATCCACACACAGCTACACCAGCTGGCCTCTGGCAGCCACCCATCGCACGGCATCCCAACTGCAGCCCCGGGAGCCTTGCAGAGGCTGGGAGTTCTTCAGGCCCCGACGCTCGCTTCAGCAGCGGGTGCCCCGTGAGCCCCGGCACTTCGGGCCCAGCCACCCTGCCCGCGCCCCGCTGACACGGGTGCTCCCCAGGGACGGGGCCTTCCACGCTCGTGTGCGGCCCCGCGGCAAACACGAGACGCTGCCCGAGCCACCCGGGGTGTGCAAGCGCCTTCGAGCTGCTCAGGCAGGTCAGGGAGCTTGGCCTCACCCCAGCCTGGCGTTCGTGGTTGTTCAAGTTGGCACCGATTCCGGGCAGCTTGGGCGGGCGGGAGGGGAGCGGGGCGGAGAGGCCCGCTCCGCGCCCGCCGGGAGCGG